>JAQQZT010000001.1:32782777-32814736 GCA_030068275.1 Clarias platycephalus
CGGTCCGCCGAAACTCATCCAGTGAGAAACGTTCCGCGGTGCAAAAATAAGTCCGATTAAAATGCGTTAAAAAATTTTACGCGTTACTTTTTGTGTAATTAATTAATCTAAATTAACGCGTTAAAGTCCCGGCCCTAATATATATATATATACACTGTATATATAAAAGTTGTTTGCCACACATGTGAAATTCTGTCTCTGTTACAGGATGATGCTGAATGTGAAATGGAAAATGGCACGTTTATGCCTCAGAGACTTTCCAATGGACATGCTCATGGTTATCACTACCCCGTGGGGTAAGAATCAGTAATGAATCAGTCGGTTAAAAATGGATGCTAGGACTTTTTCAGTTGTAAGTATTGGACAATTTAGAGTTTGACTGATGTAGTGTGTTGGCTGTCTACAGTGTTCCCGGTCACGTTGAAGATGACGGCTGCTGCGAGCCAGACGACTCTACTCTGGAGCTCCTGAGCCTTGATCATCCTGATCATGCACAGGAGAACCACACTATCCAGAGTTTAGGTTAGTAAATGAACATTATCACATTCCAGTAGGTGACCTAGCTGTACCGAATCTCCTGTAAGTCTGAAAGTGTGTCCTGGAATAAACTGCTGTCCCTCTACTGAATCACTCACTAAAGTCAAGACGAACGGACAATGATTTCTGGTTTATCACTGATGGCGGTTATATTTTTTCCAGATTTGTCCCTGTTGCCAACATTAGAGGCTGATGGTATGATGACATCAGTCACAACACAACAGGAAGATGTCAAGATACAGCGTGAAGGTCGGGTAGAGGAACGAGTATTACAAGACGGATGAAAAAAAAGGGAAAAACAACACAAAAACAGAAGAGACAATATTTATTTTTGTATTAAAGATACTATATTTATATATTTATGCTTATGTAAATAGTTTTGTTATGTTGTATATATGGATTGTTTATAAAAGAGAAAAGTGGTCTACCGTGTTCGCTTTGTCACCACCAGGATAAAAGACGGTCCTTGTTCAAGCCATGTTTCCTGTTTTGCTATTGGAAATGTTAATATTATTACATTATTCATGCAGTTACGCTGTAAAGAATGCTTTAATTTGAAGATTTTGAGCATGACTTGCTTATAAATTAATAGTTAAAACGGTATAATCAGCATATAATATTTGCCACATATCTTATTCAGAAAAAAATCTGTTTCTACCAAAAAGTCTCACTACATGGGGCCTGTGTTTAATCTGTGTTACTGGTGGTGCTTAGCTTCTTGGTTCAATGTGTTCAAATGTTTTTGTAGATATATCACTAAAAATATGTATTTCATTATTAACAAAGTATTAACAAATGTATGCAATGTATAAACACACTGCCTTCAGTAATATTGCCTATATGTTTTTAAAAAGTACATGGGAAACCTGGAATGAACACAACTACCTTCAAATACTGATTTTCAGATTTACGGAGCTACATGTAAGCTTCTACTTCCAGTCTCATGTTGCTGTACGTTTGTCTAGTTTATTTACTCTATTTAACTCATCTTTAATGACATTTGACCATTTTTATAAACTAAGAGGTTTATAATAGTTGACCGCAGTAACTGAGGTGTACAGTACAAAGTTAGAGACCACTGTTTCTTGGTAATTATTTGGTATTGGTAGTTCAGTATTTAAAAAATATATATATTTTAAAATTAAATTACACAATGGTCTTTGCAATTTTATATACAGTTTATATTTTAATGAAAAGCATGGTTGAAGAATCTTATATCTAGCTCCTTTAAATCTCCCTAAATTCTGAAAACAATATAATGTACAGTTTCCAGTAGACTGTACTGAGACAATGCTACTGTATCAGTATTAGCCTTCACACAAAGTGCTGAACCATGAAAAGAAATGAAGGAAAATTCATTTTTGAAGGGTACCTGGCTATTGTGGTTATGTCACATACAGCATTACTGCATGTAAATAAAGCTAAAGAAATTACAGTCAGTGCTTCATTTCGTGTTTTGTTTTTTTTCCCCCCCATCAACGATTTGTAGTTCATGGTTAGCTGTGGCCTTGTACCTCAAGGGTTGAGGGTTAAAGTCCCACCTCAGGGTCACAGTCTAAAGACATGCAGATTAGGCTAACTGGCATTTCGAAATTCCCTGTAGCATGTGTGGGCTTGTGTGCTCTGCTATGAATTGGGACCCTGTCCAGGGTGTACCCGACTTCGTGCCATGAGTTCCCTGGGCCAGGCTCCAGGCTGACCCCGGAGTGTACAGGATTAGCGGTGTATAGAATGAGTGAGTGTGAGCGAGTTTGCGTGAACTTTTAGTTGCTACTTGGTTGCATTCTCCAATGTTCGTCATTAAAGAGACATTCAATATATGAATAAAATATTAAAACTAAAAAATGATGAGTGTCCTTTGAATATCAGGCAATAATAAATCATATATTATGATAGAGATGGAAAGCTTGTGAAAAAGACAAATAATGCACTTTATTCAGTTAAGTACTTCTGGGTTTCTATGTAAGCTGGTAAAATAGATGTCAGTTTGTTAAAATTGTAAAATGCCTTTTCTCTTAATAAAAGCTGTGTAGTTTGAAAAACAGCATCAGCCGGAAATTCATGCATAATTTACCTATGTTTGTTTTAATTTTTACTATGGCTAACTGTAATTAAGAAAATGTCCTAAATCAAACATTGTACCATCTAAATTAATAGTTTGGACAAGAAAAAAAAAAAAAACTTTAAATACATCCTTTCTCCATATTATTATTTGCTGGTTAAAACAACACAATTGCATTTGCTTTGCACAGATATACTTAAATTTTCCCAAAGTTCAGACAAATCAATAAAAGACAATAATTTATAAAACAAAACAATTTTAATAACCACATTTGTATATGTACAAATATCTACAAAAACACATCTCATAAATAAGTAAAAATATTTTACCTTGTATTTTGTTAATCAATAAAAAATCTCTCTTTAGTCTCTTTAAGAGATGGGGGAAAACTTGGAAACTCCCAAGTTCTTTAAATCCACACAAATCAGTGAAGGCTTATGATCATTCACAAAAAAGGATAGATGTATTGTGGCATCATGTCAGGTAATAACCGTTTTAGTCGTGTAGGCATTGACACTTCAGGTGTTATTTGTGTTACAAGAGTTCTATGCATAGGCATACGTTCTATGCATAGGCTTATAGCAGAAACAAATGTCATGCCAAATAGTTTTTTCCCCCCAAAAGTAAGGTAATTCCATTCAACAGATATGATGATTTACATTTAGATAGTACTGCACATGAGGCCAATGTTTAATATCCTTGTTACTGCAATTTTACACAGCAGAGGTTCCATCATGACCGAGAATGTGGCTGATGTTGTGAGCTGGGCGATTAGACTGTTTGTTAGAGTCTGAGGAGGAAGTATTTGCAAGCGACAGTAATGGGGACATTGGCATTGAAGAACCGTCAGGGGGCATCGCTGAGGCTATTTCAGGGAACAAAGAAGTCAGGTTAAAGTTGTGTAAATGAGGAGTAATGCCTGATGAGTTTGTAATGGGCATTGGTGTTATATCAGTCAGCAGTGGATAGCTCGGCTGTGCAAAACCCACAGGACGAGGTGGAGAAAGAATAGATCCAAAGCGGTTGTTTAGCGGAGTACTACTACTCTTATCAGCACTTGGACTTGTAAATATCTGGTTGGAAAAATACTGTATAGGAATCTCGTTTGGAATGCTTGGATGAGCAGCAGGTGAATACGAGGGGTAGAAAGAAGGGAGAGTGTTCTGAGGCTCTACAGGAAGGAGGGCAGGGGTGCGTGAGGCATTGGGCTGGGTGACCGGGGGAATAAAAGATGCATTTGCATTAATTGGTGGTGGAGGGTTCATACCTCCTTCAATAAAGGAAAAGCCAAAGTTCTGGGTGAGATGCTGATCTGAAACCAAGTTGCCATCACCACTGACCTGTGCACCATCCGGCATAAAGCGCACAATACTTCTGCGCCGAGATTCACCAGCTGTCTGTGGCCGTCCAAGCAGCACTCCACCACCTGATGGAAGCGACAATGGACTTTCAGTCTCAAAGGTGTTCACAGGTCTCAAGTTGCCAGACCTTGGTCGATCTCCTGGGCGGATCTTTGAACTTTGTGGATCTGGTCCAATATGATGGGCTCGCTGACTGACAGCAGAAAGTGACCTGGAAGAACCCTGAGCGCGGCCTGTATCGGAGCTACTATGCGGTGTTGATGGAGGATGGGGCAGAACTGATCTTACAGATGAACCATGTAAATTTGCACTAACCTGAGAAATGTGTCCTTTATTGTTGTCTCCAAGATGCATGGGAGGACCTGTCTGTGTAGGGTGCAGATTAGGGCTTGAGACTTTAGCTTGAAGTTCTCCAGAAGAAACTCCAGGCACACAGTTATATTCTATACTCACTGTGGGACAGCCTTGTGCAGCTCTCTGGTGTCCAGTTTGTTCAGGAAGATGTGGAGCCAAAAGACTTTGCATAAAGTTCTGATGGCATGAGTCCTGCTCACGTGGCAACCCTGCTCCAGCTTGTAGTGCCTGTGCTGAAGGATGTGTTCCGTAGATACCACGACTACGTCCATCAGCAGAGGAACCAGCACCCATCCTGAATCCAGTTTGTGGCTGAGGGCCCCTCTGAGTTGGAGCCACGGATTTACTGGTCATATCTCCACTGTGAGACACTTGCACTTCAAAGTTGCTTACTTGAGGCCCATTACCAAGAGTCTTGAAAGGTAACCTCTCTGATATCCGCTGAATGTCTGGAGCCCCCGAGTGTTCTTGGGCTAGTCTGCCTTGAGGATTATGACTAATATTTCCTTTCCCATGTGATTCAACATAACCTTGTAATTCAGACTGATCCTGTGAATTGCCACGAGAATTCTGTAATGTATGAAGTCCCATACGTTGGTCACCAGCAGTTGATGCCTTACCAATGAGTGCCTCAGCAGAATAACTAGACAGTCGATGACGCTCCTGTCGTGATGGAGTACAAGCATGGTCTGAGCGAGAAACAGGATTATTAGCCTGTGAAGTTAACTGCTGCTCTAAAGTGCGAGAACCCATTAACCTTTGCATGGCTCCATGATCCTGCCCTGGTTGGCGATCTTGCTGACTCAAATGATTGTTCTGATGAGCCCTGGGGCCTGCTTGTTGACCCTCACAATTCTTTTCCTGTCTACTAAAGTGTTGCTGCTGAAGTTGTTGCTGAAGGTGTTGATGCCTCGAATGTGGACCTTGTTGCTGCATTTGTTGCTGCTGTTGAAGCTGCTGTGGTTTTTGTTGTTGGTGTTGTGGCTGCTGCTGATGTTGGTGCTGCTGGGATTGTTGCTGCTGCTGTTGGTGCTGCTGTGTTTGCTGTTGGTGCTGCTGGGATTGTTGCTGCGGTGGTTGGTGCTGTACACCATTCTTCTCCAAGTGATGCGGCTTCTGCAAATTAACAGGAGGTCCTGTCTGACCACCTCGCACAACTCTCTTTTTATGGACGTTCTGATCCTGTAGAAGAGTCCTCTGTTGAATATTGTGTATCTGGGTGTCTGGTTGTGTAAGGTGATGCTGAAGTTGGTAGAGGTGCCTTTGCTGTTCTTGGTGGTGTTGATGCTTGAGGTAATGGCTTCCTCCAACTATCTGTCCGGACTGTGGTGTGCCATGTTGTATATGTCCCTGTTGTAGGTGCAGCACACTCGACTGATTTTGTTCATGTGGTGCCAGTTGAGGAGGGCAGTGTCCATCAGATGGGTGAAGCGCGGTGGTCATAAAACTGTTACCTGAAAACAGGGCACCTCCTCCATCAGAATGGTTCCCAGTCATAACCGATGAGGAATTTGGGGGCAATTGTCCAGACATGGCTTGGACATGATCTGTCCCCTTAACATCTAGCCGTGCAATACTACCAGCTGGGCATGGTTTTGAGCGCTTGTTTATGGGAAGGACTAGGTCCTCTTGGGCAGACCGTTTTGGCATATCCTTTTGATGACGTTCAGATATTCCAGCACCTATGTGACTTCTCATGAGTGCACTTTTCAAAGGCGTATATTCATTAACCTGTGGTGGGCCAGAGCAGCTTTGGGTAACCTGAGATGACGTCTGAGACACTAGAATTGCTGCTCCCCCTGGTGATGGAACAGTTACATGCTGACCAAGGTTTGGAGACCCTGGGTAAGACTGGACAGAACTTGGCCTAATGAGATTATTAACATTTAGACTAGTTAGAGTACTAGCTTGTGACTGAGAATAAGCTGTGTTCAGTGGAAGTCGGATACCAGGTGTACTAATTCCAGAAACCTCAACTAGTGATGGAGTCTTTGACACTGTAATGTCACCCTGATTTGCCTGCTTTAACTGTTGACTTGTGACCCTTTCTTTGATTATGGGAGTTTGCTGTGTTTTCGGAAGCTCCCATCTGGTGGCAGTTGTATTTGATGGGTTGTCACCACTGCAGCCATCACTCTTCCTTCCTGGGCTATCTTGCTCAAATATAGCCCTTGCAGCCATTGCTAAGATTTCTGCCTGCTCAGAGGTGAAACTAAAAGAACCAAATGTATTGGGAGATGCAGAAATATTCTGACCTGTTGGAAGCAGTGATGCAACTGAAAAGCCTCTGTTAATTGAGGCTCCTGCTGTTGGTGAATCAGTCTGTCTATTTGGCACTAGTGAGGAATCATATGATTCACCTCCCATTGATGATGCCTCCTGTGAAAGGTCAGATTCTTTTTGCAAGAAGGAGTCTGCCTCAGGCATACTCTCAGTGGTAACACTTGAATTTTCACTTCTGTTGATTTCTTTGCTTGAATTTGACTGACCAAGTTTGTTACTAACAGGATGAATCTGATTAGCAGTTGTCACAGACATGTTAACCTCTGAATGTTTAAGAAGCTTGCTCAATGTGTTCAAATTCCTGGATTCCTGGTGTAGAACCGGTGCTGCTGTATCTGAACAAGTTGATGAAGTGGATTGCAAAGCAAAAGATGTCTGCATATGTGAAGTGTCTGCTGGTTTAACTACTGCAGGCTCTGTTTGAACCTGTGGAACCTTCTTTAAGAGGGATCCTGTTTCTAGACTCTTTGTTGAATCAGCACTTGTGCCTGAAGGTGTGCTCCGGGGTTGCTGAGGTGTAGTTTCAACAGATGAAACCTTCACGTTACTTTCTGAGGAACTGACCGTTGTGAGCATGGTTTTGCTCTGAACCAAAACAGGGCTTGATTCTGTTTGCATGCAGCTCGTAGAAGAATGTTTGACTGTTGATTTTTCTTGAGAAATAAGTGCACTGGACAGGGAGTTCTCATTTATTGTTGATTTCGTGGAAGCTCTCTTCAATGTGCTACACTGAGAAGAGAGAACACTACTTGTTGATTCATTTTGTTCAAGGTCAATATTATTGGTTAAAACAGGTTCACTGCTGGGATTAACTACAGTGCTTACCTCAAGGGAAGTTACAGTATTAAGGGTATTAACCATTTTACTGTAAGATGGTGGAGTTGCATTAACACTTTGTTCTTGACTCTTTGCTACTTCATTATTGACTAGGGAACCAACACTTGTATTTGTGGATTGGGCAGGATTCTGCATTGATTTACTACTTGAACTAACACAAACGGCTGTAGAAGTATTGCATGTTGAAGAAACACTGATGACCATGGATGTACTTACAGTACTGCTTTTCAGGCTCATATCCTCACTGGCAGAATTCATAAATTGAGCATCTGTTATAGAGGATGGATGTCCTTGTCCAACATTTGACTGAGATGATGTACTATTTGCTGGCTTTGCTGAAATTCGGCATGTAATTCTTTTGATTGGTTCTTTTCTCTTGACTGGTCTGGCCCTTTTAACTGGCATCTGTTTGGATTGATTTACAGACAGTACATTAGTCTTTTTTGGCAGAATGCTAACTGCAGAACTTACTGATGTTGATGCAGCTACAACAGTGTGTAGAGCAGTCTCGGTGGATGTACTGATTCCTGAAACCAGCTTAGATAGAGAAGACTGTACTGTAGTGTCTGAAGGTGGAGTAATTTGCAGTTGTACATTGCTTTGATTGGAGACCTGTGAAATGCTTTGATTGGAGACTTGTGAAATGCTCTGGCTAAGGCTAGTGAGGGCACCCAAACAATTCAATGCGACATTTGCATTGGGTTCCTCACAGGTGGGTTGAATGATTTGCGTAGGACTTTGGCTAACCTGAGAGTTGCCAGTGTCTGCTGATTTCACCGATTGTAAAACGTAAACCTGTCCATTCACAGTGATAGTCTGGGGTGCCTGTGTCTGAACCTGGGCTGAAGGACGTGGAAGGATATGAACCAGTTGTTTAGCTTGAGCAGTAGTGGGACAGGGGTTGGTGGATGTGGTTATTTGATTTGCCAAAGTGGAAACTGCTGCTGGCATAATGTTAGTTTGATGGTTCTGTTGAGTAGGTGGCATTGTTGGTGTCTGGATTATAACAATGTGCTGGCATGTCGCCTGATTGGTAACATCCTCCCTAATTACTTTTGAGCTTGGACAGGTATTGGCCTGCTGCAAAATAACAACATTTGAATTATTTTGTGGCAGGGATGTTCCAATTACTGGGGTACCATCTGCATTCATTTGCACAACCTGCATTGTCTGAAGTACTGGCAGTGTGGTGGCTTGAGTCTGGGGCACAGTTGTTTGCTGAACAGGAGGCACAGTGGCAGACTGGGACTGGGGTATTATAGCTGGCTGGGCTGGGGAATTAGATGGAATAGTGGCTTGTAGTTCATGCTGAGGTGGCATGGCATGATGAATTTGAGACTTCTGTTGTATGGCTGGGTATGTGTGGGACTGAGTTGATGGAGGGACAGGTTTGGGTAAAATTGTGGTTTGAGCTACAACAGTTTGTGACGGAGTCAGTAACCCTGTCTGGGGTACAACAGGTGGTTGATGAAGGACCACAGGAGTCTGGGATAAAAGTGATGCCTGAGTAACAATAGGTGTTTGAGGACTGGTAAGCACAGCTGGTAACAACTGGGGAAGATTAGGCCGAACAGGGATGCATGCTGGTTTGGGGGTTTGCAGTTGCATAGGAACTTGCGTTTGCACTTGGAGAGGAACAGGATGGGCCTGGGGATTTGCAACAACAGGACACACTGAAAGTTGGGGAATATTATGCCCAGAGCTACTGGCTTCTGTGGCCAAAGCTCGACAGACAGGCTGTACCGTGTTCCCAGTAAGCTGTAGTGTTGTCCATGTGGTCTGTGTACTGCTAGCTGCACTGGTCCTAAGATGAGCAGAGTTGCCTGGTAACGTTTGAGTAAAAGACATGCTTTCAGTATCCTGCGGCAACACTGAAGGAGCGACAGAAACATGTGTGCTACTGACCACGGTTTGAGGCAAGGACGACAGACTAAAAACGGGCTGAAGCTGGACAGGCATTGTGCAACTGGTGGAAGACGCAAGAGTTGGTGTAGGCTTTGCTGGCTGAGTTTGTTGCAGACTAGGAGCAGTGACTGCAAGCTTTGGATATATGCCTTGAAGAGCAACATAATTCCCAGGAGGGGGCAATTTTGGAGCAACAGGTGCCACAGCAGCATATTGCTCCACCACTGTAAGACAGGGCTTGGATACAGCAGGAATAATGGTCGCTAATGGAATGTGTGAAGATGTTGTAGAGGGGACTGTTAATTCACTGATCTGTGTTCCATTTGGGACACTGATTGCTTGACTTGGACCCATTTGAACATTGCAAGATGGTTGAATGGCTAAAGCATTTACTGGCTGCTTATCCAGGTGAGAAACAGGATTTGAAGGATCAGACAATTTACTTGCTGAACAAACCAAATTCTCATTGGAATAAACAATTATTCCCTTTGACATCAAGTGAGTTGGTGTTATTTTGGCTACTTTAGCACAGCGCTGTTTGCCCTTCCAGTGAATAGTGGGATCATCCAGAAAGTTGATCCCATTTGCTTTGAGGAGCTCAATGTAATGACCACTTTCCTTTCGTAAGTCCTCCACCTGCTGCCGTAAGCGATTTATCTCATCCGCTGCAGAGAAACGGTCAATAAAGATTTTTAAAGAACACAATTTACATCACTAACACTAACATATCTCAATTAAGCACGATTTTTCAACTGGGAAACTCCTCATTTCCATATACAGTACACGTTCTCACAGATACCTACAATTGACTAGGCTTTTTAAACATGGGGAAGAGGACTGCCTCCTGTTCTACACAGACAGCAGCATTTATTATATTCTTTTGGACTTCTAATTACTCACAGTTATGCCATTGTTCGGATTCAAAAACAAAATCCATCAAAAACAGAAGAAAGACTAAACTATTACACCAGTCTAGAGCTTCAAATTACTGGAAACCTTAAGTCATAGTTTACATCCTACCAAGTAAAGCAGATAAAAGATCTTACCTTGTACTTTGTCTCCTCCATTGAGCAGCATTTCATCATTCCGTTGCTTCAGCTCAGTGATATAACGAAAGGCTTCCCCTAGAATCATATTCTTACTCTAGAAAAAATAAAGCAACTCTTAGTTTTATTACCATTTATTACATGATTATGTTGTTTAGGTTGCATTGTGTGTTACCTGTTTTAAGGCTTGAGAGCAAGGCAAGAGATCTCCGATTCGTTGGATACCGGTATTGATCTTCTCTTTGCGGTGTCTTTCGACTAAATCACACATGGGTGTTTAAATGCATGTTAAAAATTGGGAAACAAACAAAAAAAAAAAAACACTACCTGATGACTATAAAGTTCAAAAGAACTACAGACAGTCCCGTTTAGTGATATTTGTCAGAATTTGACAATCCTATGACTAAAGTGTGTTTAAAAAAAAATATAAAGAGAATATGTATTGGAAATCACTATATTGTGTATTACTGAGATAATAAAGTTTCCTGCGCTCTTACCGGCATTGTGCGTCTCTTTGTTTTTTTTCTTACTGACATTGAACAAAACAAATACAATTAGTACTGCAACAGAATCCAACAATTCACAATACATACATGTTTTTCAAGGTCAAGTACTGTAAGTAGAGCAACTACACATGCATACATTTTTTATAGATTAGTGACATATTTTAAAAAAATAATAATGACAAAGCCATTCCAAAATCTGCCATAGGTGTGTGTTTGGGTTGAGCTCTAGGGACATTTGAGGTATAGCAAATTATTCACATTACTTTTATTCTTATTAAAACATTCATGGCGCGCTTGTGGCTAGTGGATGAGGGCGTGGATATACTGATGAGACCACACCAATCAGTCAAGAAAAGTTTTATTACAGATCACTAAAGGTGATCACTAAAGGTGATCTGTCAGAAAAACTGAGGAATGGATGTGCAGTCACTGCAGTACATTTTTAAATAAAGAACTGTTATGAACCGTTTGACTTTTATAAAGCTCCAACATAATGAACACAAAATATACAGTTTTAAAAAGCTAATGTAAAAGATTCTGGGTATACCCTTACCGAGTTGGTTTTTGAGTGGTTTCTGGTTGATTCTGTATGATTTCTGGCATTGTGGCACGCACTGCAGCCTTAAGATAAAATTCCTAATGAAATACAAATCTACACATATCTACAGAAGCACTTAAATAACGCACAAATGTGTACCAAGTCTAAAATAGTGTTTAAACAAACTAACTTACCTTCCAGCAGTGGGCAAAGGTGTATTATGTATGCCAGCTTCAACTCAATCACACAGCCATGTTCTTCATAAAAGCATTTGTCTGTGAGTATGAGTGAGCGAAATCTGAGTATTATGTATCACAAAGAAAAATTATTGAGTAAGACCTAGGCTGATTTACATACACACACACACCATCCTCTAGAGTTTACACAGTATGGCATGAAAAAAAAATATGCTGGCACAAAAACATTGTTGATGAGTGAGATCAAAGGAGAACGGCTACATTAACTCAAAAAACATAAGTCTTAACTTTTTATAACCATGTTGAGCTGAAAAGGATCTCAAAACACAAAAAATCCTAAGGCTGGTGGTTCTAGAAGAGCAGAAGACCACAAGGCGATCCACTTCAGTAGGGTCACCCAAACTGGACAGCTGACGATTACAAAAACATCGCCTGACTTTTTCCTACATTTCCTAATATCTTTTTCATACCTTCCTAATTGACCGTAACAGTAGGCATATAATCAATTTGTATACAAATACAGGATTTAACTACATACAGTACAGTTGTGCTCAAAGGTTTGAATACCTGAATTAATTTGTTAAACACTGGCATTTAAAATATTATTTTTCTTATTTAAGAATATTGGTTGTGTGAAGTCATTAATTATCACATAATTGTTTGACTCCTTTTTAAAACCTAATGATAAGTGAAATCACTCAAACAATCCTGATCAAGCTTACATAACCTTTGTGTTTGGCCACATTATAAAACATACAGGTTGACACACACAGGTTTAAATGGCTATTAAAGGGATATTAAAGGGTCTGTGCATAAATTGCCAGTGAGTTTCTCAGCTCATGATGTGATGCAGTGACTTGGCTGGATACTGCACCATGGGGATAACAAAAGAACTGCCAAGGGACCTGTGTAATAAGGTAGTTTAATTTTATAAAGCACAAAAAAAGATATAAAAAGATATTTCAACAATTAAAAATAGAAAATAAGAGGGCCTGTTGATACTAAGCCATTATCAGGTAGACCTAGAAAGATTTCACCCACTACTGCCAGAAAAATTGTTCGGGATCTCAAATGTTCATCCAATGCAAAGCATTTTGCGAAGAAGAATGGGCAGCTATACAACCTGAGAGAATTAAGGACCTCATGCACAATTATAAAAAAAAAAAAAAATGGAAAAAACTGCATGCCATCATTGATGCTAAAGAAGGCAATACACGATATTAAGAACTAAAAGGTATGCAAACTTTTGAACAGGGATTATTTCCTCATTTTCTTTATTATCATGCTTTGTTTGATGATTGTCACTCTGTTATGTCTTACATATGAACTTGAGTGGTATGAGAAATACAACAAATGTGTTTTGCCTTCTCACAGGTACACACCTTGCAAATTCTCCCAAGGTATGCAAACTTTTGAGCACAACTGAATATCTTTCAGTTTGTAATCTTGTAGGGTTCCTTGTTTCGTTTTTTTTCACACACTTGGAAAAATCAAGCATACTAAAATGCATCACTTCAAACCACACAAAAACGTCCTCTCCACTTATTGATCTGATGCAGGAACACAAAAAAAAATACAAGAAGAGAATCCTGTGTTGGGGAACACTGTATATTTCTGTGACATGGGAGAGACAATTTCATGATGGAGGTTAATCTATGTGGTTTGGTCATCACCATGTTGATCGTTTATTAAATTTAAGGAAAATAATAAAAGATTGTAGATCATAGAGAGATTAGAAAACAGTTTTAAGAGTCTTTTAGAATGGGGAGTCACTGGTCAGAGAGGGAAACATTTAATGTTATTTTTAAGAAAGACTGGACTGGAAAGTTGGCTTTAAAGTACAGGGAACCTGAGGAGAGAGATCTATAGGTGGCGGTGATGCAACCTGCAGAACTTCAACTAGATGCTGAGTGGTACTGAGAGGAAGAATGTCGAAAAGATAGTGTGTGTGGAAGTATCGGAGAAAAAAGATGAAAAGTTCAAGGCAAAGAACAAGTCAAGACAAG
Organism: Clarias platycephalus; assembly: GCA_030068275.1. Classification (NCBI taxonomy): domain Eukaryota; kingdom Metazoa; phylum Chordata; class Actinopteri; order Siluriformes; family Clariidae; genus Clarias; species Clarias platycephalus. The sequence continues at coordinate 32,796,410 of JAQQZT010000001.1, forward strand.
ATCAGAAAAGGATTAATTAGATGTTTTAAGGAAGGCTGGCATTCAAAGGCCAGTAAAACAAGAGAGAATTTGGTGGTAATGCAGCCTACTGGATTCAAACCTCTGTTAACCAAAAAAGAGAAGAAGAAGAAAAAGCACAGTGGCAGCTGAAAATCAACGTGTTGATGCACTGGAAGATGCATAGCAAGACAATACAGGACATGGAGTATATAATCCTACTGAACTGTGACATGCTGAAAATACATCCGAAGGTCCATCATGACTGTACATTTGTCCGGTTTTGGTTTGGTATGCTTTCTCTCCAAGGGGAACACACAAGGGGAATTGGATCCAGACCACCTGTTCTTGTGGTCTCAGTGGGGTTGTTTGATCCGCATCAAAGTGCGATTACAGCGTTCACAACAGATTAAATTAACTGAATCAAGACGAAAGATGGACTGAAGCCTGTAGGTGTGAAAGTACCCCTTAGGATCTATGTACCATTCCATCAGAACCAGGACCATGCTCCTTTTCTCATCAAGCCTTCTGTGTCACACAAGTCTAACTGACCTAGCCTTCACATAGCCAGTGTGACTGTGTTGTCTTTATTGTGTTTGTTGGATTGTATTTAATCTCTAAACATCACTTGTCTCTTTGCACATTATCTCATTACACCTGCCAAGTTAAATTCCTGTGCTTTAGACACCTGGAGAATCACTTATATTTACTGTGAAACAGCTAGTCACAAGTGAAGCCTATTATTAAATAACTTAAAAAAAGAAATCTAACATTGTAAGTTCTGCACAAAAAATAAAGTGTAAAAATAAATAAATAAATCCGTGACACGTTAATCGTTTCTGTTTACTTTCCGTTACGATTAAAAATCAACCTGCAGAAAAACAACAAATAACTCTTAAATATTAAAGATATTAATGAACACTGACAGCTATTCTAGCTTGCGAGCTAACACGCTAAGTGTGCTGCTGCTGCTGACTTTACAGAAAATACAATCGGCTCCAGGCATAAATACGCGACTATGTAGCGACTACAAAGGAGATAATAACGCTTATAACATCTTTATTCACTTTTATAACCAGACACTCAGGTCATCACAGCTGCCACGAGCGCAAAGCTAACTAGCATTAGAGCTAAAAACAACTAGCTACCGACTCGGAGCTAATGCTAGCTATTAGCATCATGGCTAGCTTTCTGGGTCATTACTATACAACCAATATGATCGATTGTCTAATCACTTTGACATGGATATTGATCATTTAATAAAACCTACCAGTAGCTTCAGCATTTTTGCCCTAAAGGAAAGAATCCTGGTTAAAACTTTGTTGATCCTTTTCGATTTACTTCATTTTTTCCCCCAAAGCCAGGTACCAACCTGGTGGGCGGGGCAGAATAAACCATCCACCAATCACATCGAAGGAGGTGATGTCGCCCAATAATGAGCAGAAAGATGACCAAGGGGCGTGGCTTTTATTAAAAAACCGTGCGATTTTTCTTTTCCGCAAATATAATATATTTAATGGGCGGGGCGGATTAAACTATCAATCGATTACATTAAAGGAGCAGATATTGACCAATAGCGAGCCGGAACCTAGCTAACGGGTGTGGCCTTTCCTTAAATAATCAATATAGGAAGGCTTTTCTTTCTTTTAATGGGATATTAATTACAACATGAGATCACGTTCAAGGACCAATATTGACCAATACGGTATTTTCCCCTAAAAACCTAATACTATGCACCTTCTCTTTTCCAGTGTTAATGTGATATTAATTATTAAAAAGCTACAAGGCAATACATTCTTAATAAATGCTTGCTTTAAACTAAAACAAAGTAAAACAGTGTATTGGTATTTATTCCATAAAAAAAAAATTCCAAAATGTCACTGATGGTACATGAAAATCATGAAAGAGAAAAGTTTTGACTGACATTTTCTTTAAAAATGTAAACTTTTTACATTTTAATTATCCATATTAATAAAAACAAAATTAAAATGATTTAAAACTTAGCAGACTGTAATCATTATTTTGAAAACACTTTTAAAAAATTTATATTGAGACAATAATCTATAATAATATGGATATTATTCAATCATTATCACCCAGCCCTTATATTCAACCCCATGCATCTTTTTATTTTTATGCAGCATGATAAGAGCATATTCTGACAAATAATGCAAATAGTATTTTATTTAGAGGTTTTAAAAGTTTTACAATATAGAGCTCCAGAAAAGACAAAATTCTCCAAAGAAAGAAAGAAATCATGCTTGTACTACAATGGAGAGGGCACATCCCTCTTGGCATGCAGTGTCAAGGCTTCCCCTGGGGTCTGGCCTGCGAATCCAAGTTCAGCATAAGGAACCTCTATAATCGAACCATGCCAATCCCACGGTGCGCTAAAAAACTGAACTGTGAGGTTGTTGTTTTTTTTTGTCAGTGAACATCACTAAAATGATAGCAACATGTAGTGGGTAGGTTTTTAGCTGCCAGTGTGCCGAAGAGGAGACTGCTGAAATCAAAATCAATGAACACTTACAGTGAAATGAAATTTGTTGGTCGTCACGTGGAGGACGAAAAATTCAAGAAAAAAAATTCTAAAGTTTTCCTTTGCATTACGCCAATATTTTGCAATCATACAGACCATTAAATTACTCATCACAATGATTACATTCTGAGTGAATCCACATTATTGTGGTTTATTAAATCGATAAATAATAGTGTTTTATGCTGTTGTGTTTGTTTTTCCCTGTTTCTGAAATCATCTTGTTCTTGAAAAAAAAAAAAGTATCTTATAAATTAAAATCTATTTCTTGCACGTGGAATGTACGTGTGTAGTAAAGGCACGTGCTAGGTTAAAAGTCTCTCATATTCTGGGGTAACTGTACCAACAGCACACCTCCTCTCCATAACTGGCACTAACAGTCTTTTCTCCAATCTGAAGCACCAACAGCACCCCAGGAAAAGCCATGAACCAACCAGCAATTATGCAAAACAAACAAAAAAAAATTAAGGGGACTTTAAATAATGGGCAGCGAAGCAAAGACATTCAGAAACGAGAGTGAAGTCTACTCCTACACTCCCACACCCAATCTCTCACTCTCAAACCGCTTGACCATGTTCATGCCGGCTCGAGGGGGCGAGATGATCCTGTGCAAGACAGATCGGAGAGACTCGCGCGGCGTCACGTGCGACACGCCTCTCCATTCTCATTCTGCCTGTGAAATCGAACATATCTGTGTCCCCGGGCTCAGGTTGGCGAGGTGACTGGAGGTCCAGAGGTCACCGAGACGATCCGTAGCATGACGCCCAGCACTGCCAGGCAAGACCACCTCTCGCCAAAAACCACAGTACTGTCTTTAAAAGGTCTATCGGCTTGTTCAAACGTCAACGTCGTGTCCCCTTGTCATTAACGATTTAAAACAAAATGCAAACAGTATGCTTACAAAGTTTTACCTTCACCGTGTCATGTCTACTCTGTAACAAGTAAGCAGCTTTTTGGAGCACTTATGTATTCTGCCTTGACGAAGAAAAAAAAAAACTTTGTGCCTAATTTCAACTCTCTAAATGAGCAAAAAAAAAAAAAAAAAAAAAAAAAACGGGGGAAAAAAGTCTCGATTATGTACAGCAGCGTGCCTAAAATATCGCATGTTATGAATGGATTTCACAGAGGAGTGTGTACTTAATATCAGTCAGGAAGAGACGGGGGGGTTGGGGGGGGAGGGGGGGTGGTAGCAGTCAGATTAGAATTTTTTATTTTTTTTCCCCCAGAGGCTCGTTTGGTTTGTGTCTAAACTGCAGTCTCTGCTTTTAATTACTTTGCATTCTAACTCTGCGAGAGGGCGAGATCCATCGCTTCTGAAATCCGTCCTGTCAGACGACGGCTCCTCCGAGAGGGCGACGCTTTCGGAATGAATATGTGCGAGCGATTAGCCGATTCGATCGAAGAGACTCGGAATAAACGCCTGCTTTTATCTGACCCTTTGAGGGATTAGATTTGATCTGGTGGAGTTCAGCAGCGTGAGCTTTCACACGCCGGACTTTCTGCCTGAATACGAGTAGGAGTCTGTGCTGAGATCCGTGTAGCACAGCGAGGGGCTAAAAACTCAACATGTAACGCTTGAGTAGCTTCAGATCTTTTTACTTCCAGTTCAGTATCGCACCCGGAATAACCTACTGCGTTAATGTATTGTAATAACACTGTAATTATAGATTGTAATAGGTTATAGGTACTGTAGTAGACTCTAACAGAGGTTATAATTGGTGTATTAAGTTGGGCTTTTTTATTGTGACGTGTGATTGATTGTAAGAATGTTGTATTATGTATTATGGAAATGATAGTGATATACTGTAATAGCTGCTGTAATTGCGTTAGATGCTGTACTGTAGGTGCACTTGGTTGTAAAGGGTGTGGCAGTAAGTCTAATAGACCGTAATGTATTGTAATGGGTTTAATTGATTGTAGTCATTGTTACAATGGGAGGTTTAATAGAATGCTCTAGATCTTATAAAAGGTGTGTCGTAGGCGTATTAGGTTGTATTACGTTGTGTTGTGTTGGGTATAATGGGTATAATAGATTGCAATTATTTTTATAGCTGTAATATATTGGTATATATGTTGTAATAACTGTTAATAGATGATAATAGTTGTTGTAATAGACCATAGTAGGCGTTGTAACAAGTGTACCAGATTGTAATAGGTGTTCTTATAGGTGTTGTAATAGATCATAGTAGATTGTAAAAGGTGCTGTTCCAGGTCTAATAGATTATACTAGATGCTGTAGAACAGCGGTAACTCAACACATGAACGTCTCGCCTCGCGAATTTCCGCCTTAAGAACCAAAATCTTGCAAGAAACTCGCCTCTAACTCGTAATATTTTGTACAAGATTCTAATGAGCATGTTGTATGGAACAGAACTGAACCTCATGTTATTGTTTTGGAAAGACTGGGGGAAAATATCAAACTCGAATATACAGCAATTTAAATGCATCATGATGTGTACCACTTGTTCTAGCGATATGTGGTCTCCTGAAAACAAGCATTTTTTTAAAAAAATGAAAAAATTCAATCAAGATAACAGAAGGTAAGAGTTGAGAAACTGAAGCATCACATTTTACAGAACTCAGGTTTGCATCCAGTACAACAGTGTTACTGTGAAAATCATACAGATAATATACTGTATGGTGTTATATTCTGTATTTTGGACTCTTGAGTGAAAAACGTTTCATCATCCGCTGCGTTTTCATGGACAACATTTCTGATCGAAATCCTTCTGATTAGAGATTTTAACTTAAAGATCCGATGCGTGTTTACAGGCTCAAAGTACGTAGTAAGTATGTAATAAGTATCAGCATGGAACTTTTCGACTGAAGAGAACAACGTTGTTAGATTATGTCTTGGCCCGGTAATAAAAATGACTAGTAATTGTAACAGAGTGGGCAGTTTTCCAGCACTGTCCAGTCGGGATTTTTTCAGTGAGATCTGGCAACCTTGTTTGAGAAAATGTATTCATCCGTTCGATAGAAGAAGACGAGTCGCGTTGTTTCGTGTGTTCGTGTCTCGGCTGCTCTCTCTAATAAAGCAGCAGAATCTCAGAAGCACATACGCCTCCTTTAAAGCTCGTCATGAACGACGGACCTGGAAACTCAATTCTAATTCTAATTTTATTTATCACATACACAGTACGATATGGAGTGATATGCTTATGTGACTTAAAAAACACGATTATTAATAAGAGTTTAGTGTGAGCATTCCGAGGGAATAAGGGCTGCCTGTTTGTGGTTATTTCATTCATTTTTATTCTGATTATGCTTTTCATATGATTATTAGTGTAATATTACGGTGCATGTGAACACATCTGCTTATTAAGTCCATATTAAAGGAATCAGCACAGGAATCACAGAATACACTTTAGTATATATTTTATAACCAGACAATGTGTCTTTTTTTCTTTTTTTTTTTTGAGAAATACCGTGCTGTATAGATTGTTCATTTTATTTATTTAAAAGATCTTTAATCAATCCAATGCCATAAAAGGGAAAGAGTGGAGTAAAGCAGAAGCGTACTGCAGTGACTGAGCTCCGGATTCTAGCGTATTATGGTCGTATCATTAAAAAACATGCCTTGTATCAAGTCTTATTAAAACATTCAATTCATTTCTGCTATGTTTTTAGTGATAAAACAGCGTTGTGAAATTCCGTGAGGTTATTTATGCATTGACAGTACGGCGTTGCTCAGTGTTCAGAATTTCTCAAACTGGGCAGCAGATGGAGATAAAAGGAATGAAGTCGAGGGGCCACAGGTTACCTGTAATAATTCATAATGAAATAGTTAGCAACAACAGATATAATTACTCCGCTGTAACCATCTGCTGCCTATTAATTTAGTCGACTCGCTTAATAGTAATCGCTTAGCGCTCCGTGTTCGAGGTTTTACAAACACACCAGCATCTTGATTCATTTTTACTTGTGTTTTCATGAATGTATTCTCTTTCTTCCTTCAGTGCCTGAAAACAAGCGAGAGGAGAGGATGAGGAGGGGGATGAAGGATGTAATTTTAAGGGCTGTTTCTTCTTCTTCTTCTTTTTCTTCTTTTGGACTGCAGCGGTTCAAAATAGAAACGATGATTATTTCTCTTTTACCTCCTTAGTAGTGGGTTAAATCGAATTATGCGTGTAAGGTAGCTCACGAGCAGTTTAATAACGCTGGCAGGTCTACACACTCCCGCTCCACTGTAACGTAACGTAATGCCGCATTATACGCTATTACACCGCGCAACATCATGCTGTTCAATACTGCAATAGTCTGGAGGAATCCGAAACAACAACCCAGAAGCCAGGGATCTCACGCAGGACGGTTAGAATCCAGTGCAGAAAAAGGTTTGGGCACCTCTCCAGAAAAAAAACAAATGATGAGGGTTTTCTTTTCCGTAACAAGGGCGTTTTTGAAGTAGTTGCGCTGATGAAGCCTTTTCTGTCTCTGGGATCAGGGATATCCTGTCTCAACACAACACACGGATAAAACCTGCCTTTAAAAAAAAAAAAAAAAGACCAAATATTACATGAGGGTGCCAATATTTTTGAAACAAGGATGACAAACGAGAATTAATCTGGACAGCGCTTTGCGGAAGCTTGCTACGATGTACTTTTTTGGGGATTTTGAGCATATTACTCGTTTAGTAAAGGGTGCCAATATTTAATCAACTGACTTTTATAGTTAATAGATGGGACGTAGTAGGGATCATATTCTCTGTCTCATAAGTTGAAAAAGATGGTGCCAGGTGTTATTTGTGGGGTGCTAATACTTTTGAAACCAGGATCTCACTTTTCTTATTTTATATAATTTTGAAAAGTGCGCATTAATCTGTACAGCATGTGCTGCAGTGATGTCGCCCTTTTAACCAAATCATTCGATTTAAAAAAATATATATTATTATTAATGGATGAGACACAGTTTTACCATTTAGAGATTTGATTTTTAAAACTTTAAATACTTTGTGTGACGGGAAAATGAATCAGGATTCGTTTAAATACATTTCTCCCCGAGATTATTAGAATGAATTTGCATTTATTTATTTGACAGATGTTTTAGACGAAGCAGAACAAGCGAAGGGTGAAGAATTGTGAAAATGCGAGAGGAGCTCTCGAATCTCCCAAAAGTCAAAGCGGGGAGGGGAAAAAAAAAATAGATTAGATTCTTTATTAGTGCTGAAATTAAAAGCAAACATATTCCAGGTTTTTTTCCGGAGGCTGTGTGGCGCTCTAGATGTAAATCACGCTCATATATTTTGAAGTTGCCAAGCCGTTTGTTTAATTCACACTCCCGGGAGCGTGTCATAGACGGGGCTATATTTCAGGGCTTGTCTCACCTCGACGGAGGAAGGAAACCGAGTTAAACACTTCTCACAGCTGCTGAAAGGGTAATTACTAGAAATTGGCTTAAGGCTAAAACCCTAATTAACCAAATCAATACGCGGATATTGAGAAGGACATATTTCACCTATTGTAAAAGTAACACTGATAGTGTCGGGATTAAAAACACGATACTAATTAACAAGATGATAACGGTGAGGAATTCTAATGGGGTCGTGTCCCGTTATTCAATAGGACTCGTGGAAGGAGTCTCCAGTCTCAGAGCTTCGTCATAAAGAAAAGTGTGTGCGGAAGTACATCGTCACGTGAGATCACGACGCCCTCGGATATCAGTCCTCTGTGTTTAATCCGAAGTTTAGTCTTCGTCTCTCCAATAAGCGTCTCACGGTAACGAGCACTGGTGATTGATGAACCTTTTTTCTGATGATGTTCCAATACTTCTGGCCCTTGAGATGAGAATCCCAGAAAACTGTGAGCGTTGATGAATTTTCCAGCTGATGGTTGACTTTTGCCCTTTTTCTCGGTCGGTGATTGAGGATGTTTCTGTTCCAGACGCTGCTGTTTACTCTTGTAGTGATGAAGAAACTTCCACCTTAGAGTATCGCTCCATATTTTGACCAGAGAAACCGAATTACTCTCCCTTCATGCGAATCACAAGTGGGGTGTCCATGTTTGCTCGCACCGCAGTTACAAATGACCTGATGTAAGACGTTCACACCGGCACAGCAGTGACCGGGGAGACAGGAGCCTTGGAATGTGGATAATGATAATAACATCTTGTTTTACTTTATATTATAAGGACCTCGTCTTCTGATTGTCAGAGATCGCCTATAAAAAAAAAAAACATTTTTTCCTCTCGGTTCCCTCATTTCCCTCCAAAATGTTAAGCTACAGCTTAAAGAGAACATTGTGTATAAATAAATGACGGAAGGCCTTAAAGGGTTGAGCCGTGCTGCCTGAGGCGATGCAGACCCGCTCCAGCTCTGAGCGTCGTTATGCAGCAGAAACGTCCGCTTCATTTTCCGACAGCTTTAACTTAAAGCAACATTATAGCAAAAAATTTACATTAGTACAATTTTCCGTTCTTTAGCCGAATGAAATCGACGAGCGAAGACGTTTACGGCGCGTGTTGCTCGCTTCTGTGGGTTTAAATACAACGCGGTATTGATTTGCAAACGACCTAAACCATGGCAGTTAAAAAAAAACTGCTCTTCATAGCATTAAGGCTGATTTGTACTTGCTGTTAAATGCGCGTATGCAAGATGGACGTCTCGCATGGTGCTGGAACATGGCGTACGTCTCGTCATGCAATACCTCCGTAAGGTTTATTCATTTCCCGAGAGAGAGAGAGGAAGAGAAGCTGGCGACTGTTTATAGCTGCTGTAACGTATGGATGTCTCGTCCTCTGTCCTCAGCCGTCCCTTCAGCACCTCTCAGCGTGATCTCCAGCATAAACGAGACGTCCGTGTCTCTGGAGTGGGCGGAGCCTCGCGATTCGGGTGGCCGAGCCGACCTGGTGTACAACGTGGTGTGTAAGAAGTGCGAGCACGGCGCCTGCGTGCGCTGCGACGACAACGTGGAGGTCGCGCCACGGCGCCTGGGCCTCGCGGAGAGACACGCCGCCGTCAGGAACCTGCAAGCTCACACGCACTACAGCTTCGAGATCCAGGCCGTCAACGGCGTCTCGCCCAAGAGCCCCATCACGCCGCGCTACGCCACCGTCAACATAACCACCAATCAGGCGGGTGAGGAAATCCAGATCCAAAAAAAAAAAAAAAGTGTAGAAAATTATAACTCCGCGAGCCTCTGCAGGACCGCTTCACTTTTTTGATGACATCATCTTGTCGCACCTTTCCACCTTATCCCCATAACAGCGTTAAACCAAAACACACAGCAATAAACTTTACATAATTTTAATTACCGTAGCGAAGGCAGACACTTTGGGAGCCGAAATGCTGATTATTGTGTTTTCTTCTCTCTCTCTCTCTCTCGACTCTATAGCACCTTCAGCTGTACCCACGGTTCACCTCATGCGCTCCACAGCGAGCACCCTCAGCCTCTCCTGGCTGCCTCCGGAGCGACCCAACGGCGTCATCTTAGATTACGAGATCAAATACCAGGAGCAGGTAAGATAGAGCGATGCTCCGGTTTGTGATGTGAAATGTACAGCCAATAGTAGAGCAGTGGGCGTGGCTCGACACACTACAGGGGGGTTTTCTTTCCTGGTTGGCAGATTCACGTTTTTTTCTTTCACTTTCTCTCTCTCTGTCTCTCCAAGCTGATAAGACTTAAAACAGTAACTTATCAAGGCACTGACACTGGAGACTCCTTCCAATAAAAAAACAACACACATTTTTTTTTATTATTATTATTCTTAAGAGTACATCTCTGAGCTGTTGCTATAGAAACGATAACCTGTCTATGCTTGGAACGTGTTATACCTACAGCAGTGCTGAGAATCTCGTTAAAAAAAGTAAAAAAAAGTAAGCAAAGCACCAGAAAGTTTGCGCTCGTCTTTCTGCTGTCCATCATTTAAAATATCATATTATTATTATTATTATTATTATTACTGTTGTTATTATTGAAGTCACCGCTGAACATCTCCAAGTGTCCAGACAATAGCTGAGTTTGTGCTCCAGCTACAGTTTTGTTCCAAGCCCGGATGTGTGAAAACCCAATTGCCCCCATGGGTATAAATAAAGTTAATTAAAAAAATTAAAAATGGGGTGAACAGATGGCCCGTGCTTACAGCCAAACAGTTAACACCCAAAGTGCTGGATAATATTTATTTATTTATTGAACCTATTCATTTTTCAAAAGTTTTTTTTTTTTTCCTTTATTCATTCATTTTCATCGGCGGCGTGACAGACGCGCTGCGTTCCCTTTAATCTCCGAGCATTTTTCTCTATCTAAAGTCCAAGGGAACATAAACAGGTGATTGCTTTCTTTCTAATTAGGATAACGTCGTTCCTGTGGGTTCGACGTGCGCACGGAATAATTACGCGTTTTCCAGGATCTGTACGCTTTCTGAAAGCGAAGTGGGCGTGGCTAATGTTGCGTCTCACCGAACCGGATCGTAAGGATGATGTTTCATGAACGCACCGCTGATCGTTATGTCACGTGTTTGCTTCGAGTTTCATAAAGAGGGCTGTCAATCAAGCATGTTCAATTGAATATTAAGCCCCTCCCACTTATATATATATATATTTTTTTTCTTCATAGGATGGATTGTGGATAACGGACGGATTAATATAATACTCAGTTTTACTGATGTTTCAATATTTCTAATATTTCTTAATCTATTTTGTAGGGTTTTTTTAAGGTTGCCACGCCCACTGTTTTTCCACAACTGTAGATCAGTAAAATAAGTGCGTTAGTTTTAACTGCATTTGAATTATCATAATAAGCTACTCTTATCATATCAAGGAGTTTATTCCTCATTTTCACATTTATACTTTTCTATAATAATACAGTGTGTATGTAATAATATGAGAACATTTCAAGCACCTTGATGTTTGGGGGGAAAAAACCTGCAGCTTTAATATTATTCCATTAAATGTCGTATGATATTGTGTTTATTTGTATTAAAAGAATATTACTACAGTTTTTGCTCTTGGCAGTCACGATTGCGGAGTTTCAGGCTGTCAGATCTGAGCGATTTATTAAGACTTGGCAACCGCCCTATTGGTTTTGAATGGTGCAGTGAGAATACAAAAGGCTCAGATTGATGATCCATTGTCCATTGTTTAGATACTGTGTGTGTGTGTGTGTGTGTGTGTGTGTGTGTGTGTGTGTGTGTGTGTGTGTGTGTGTGTGTGACAGGGTGAATCTTTCTCTCACACGGTCACAGCCCAGACCAGCTCAGCCAGGGTGGAGGGGCTGAAAAGGGGCGTGGTGTACACGGTACAGGTCCGAGCTCGCACCGTGGCCGGCTACGGCAGCTACAGTCACCCGGTGGACTACAGCACCAGTCTGCACGGTACGTCTCCCTCCGTCTCCGTCTCAGACAGGAAATAAAAGAGATGGGCGCGCTTTTAGAGCGGACTTGACAACCAGTTCACAGATTACTCGGTCACGCTTGGAGTTTAACCTCGGACTTTAGACTACAGGGTGCAACAGGGCTTCAACAAATAAAGGACTAAAAACACTAGGGTTAGGAACATTAATCACTCACTTTACATCTTTTTAAACTTTTTAATATATTTTTTCCTAACTGACAGCAGTTTTTAAAAACAAAAACGTATCAGACGTGGATTAAAATTATTTCTGAAATTTGCTTAGAATAAAAAAAAAAATCGGATCTGGATATTTATAAAATGGCGCTGTTGTTGTTGTCTTTCTTTGATGTTAAAATAGTAAAATGCGCTCGTCCTACTATTACTACTACTACGTCTCACGCACATTATTTCGCAAATGACTTGCAGATCTTTTGGCATCTCTTGTGCCGTTTTTTTGGCGACGCTGCCGGTGTCTAAATGAGGTTTGCTTCCTTTCCTCGCTTCTTCTAGACGATCCAGAGCGCTCAGTTCAGGACCAGCTGCCTCTCATCATCGGCTCTGCCTTGGCCGGCTTCGTCGTCATCGTGGCCACGGTGGTCATCGCTGTCCTCTGCCTCAGGTGAGACTTTAAACCAATGAAATCCCTTATCTTTTTTTTTTTTTCCTCCGCATATAATGCTAACTCTGCTGCAACTGGTGAAATAAATGCAGACACAATGCGTCTCAGACTCTAACACAATAAGCATTATATTTATACTCAATCTTAGACTTTTTTCAACTTCCTTTTAAAAGCATCTGCAAAAAAAAAAAAAAAAAAAGATGTCTGTTTTGCAGAAGCGCTGTCGATCGTCAGCTGGTGTTAGGACAGAGACAAAGAACGCCGATTTCAGAGTTTGCAGAGAGCGCAGCGCGTTAGCAATTCTTCTCAAATCGTCCCCCATCATCATCATCCTTATCATCCCCCCCCCCCCCCCTTTTTTTCCCCTCCTCGTCTCTCCGTGTCCTTGTGTGAGATGTCATTCTTCTCCGCTGCGCATTTCCATTGGAGATGAGATGCTAATTAGGAGCCGCTTTTATTGTCAGGCGTGAACCAACCATACAAGAGGACGGTGGGGGGAGGGGGAGGTACGGGGGGGGGACAGTGTGTTCTGTCAGGACTGTCCACTGCTTTTCATTCGCTCGAATTCTTAATGCTAAAAAAAAAATAATAACTTATCGAAACAAAAGAGGGCTAATGAGATGACTCGAGCTGTCCGAGGCATCATCTGCATAGACTTTCTGTTCATGGCGGGTCTGACCCCTGGTGCAGGGTTTGTGGTACGCAACCTGCGTTCAGCTCGACCGTGTAATGGCGCAATTATGTCTGCGGTGCAGAATGAGGCAATCTCGAGCCGCTACGCTTATTGTTCTGGTGATTCAGGGCTCCCGTGCAGCGGTGTGAAATCAATGCCGAACAGTTCCACACCGCGCGCACGACGTGGCGCGCTCATTAGAAGCGAGTGCTGTACGTGATCACACTGTGAACGCTTTTGGTCTGGTTTCAGGAGGCAGCGCACCGGCTCCGAGCTGGAGTACACCGAGAAACTGCAGCAGTACGGTGAGTAAAGCTGGATCTGTCACAGACACTCACCGTAAGCAGCCGTTCCCGCACCCTCCCTCCCCCCCCCTTTTCTTTTCCCCAATGCTATCGAGACAGAAATGTCTGGGAAGTTTCACTAAGAAATCCGCCTGGTGAAATAAACTAGCTTCTAAAAACAACAAGCCCACGGTTAGGTCTTATGTAAAGATTTGCCGCGTTTTGTATTTGATCCGCCCCCTTTACCGTCTCGCAGTGTCCCCGGGTGTGAAAGTCTACATCGACCCTTTCACTTACGAAGACCCCAACGAGGCGGTGCACGAGTTCGCCCGCGAGATCGACATCTCCTGCGTGAAGATTGAGGAAGTCATCGGAGCAGGTAAACAAACCGCTTCACGCCGGAGAGAGCGGTCAGTTCACACCCCGACTCCTCCACAGTTCGGGTGTCAGGGAAGCTGCAACGTCAAGAGCTGATGGGTTTTTCTTTTCCGTCGCAGGACTGAAGCATGAGATGTCTGATCTCAAAGCACGTCCATGTTCACCAAGCAGTAACACATTACCGTTATTAAGAGCTAATAAAAAATCATTTTGTAGAAAAATTCTACAGTGAGTCTACAGTGTGTTTGCATTTACACACAATCCCATCATAGCTTTTAGTATTTGTGACAGTACCATGGTACTTATTTGTTGATATAATACCTGGACATTAATATAGTTAATATAATATATACCATGTCCAGTACGGTACTTGGTTCTGCCATGGTGCCTACCTGTAGTATGCATTAACATATCAGGATAGGATATGTAAAAACATTCCATATTGCATAACTTTGGTAACCTCTGTGGTGTCCATTAAGCACCATCACATTCACCACAGTATCGTGCCTCATCCCATAATACACACTGAAGTGGCACAGCAACCACCCCGGTATTCTGTAAAGTCCTATAATCCCTACCACATGAAGTACCACAGTAATACTATGATATATTTTGGGATTTACGTAGTTGCCATCGTAAAAAATTTCTTCTGTGAAGGTTTGAAATTCCGTTCATTCTGAGATGCGTTTCTGTTCCTCACGGTTGTAAAGAGTGGTTACTCGAATTACCGAAGCCTTCCTGGAAGCTCAAACCAGCCTGGCCGTAACCCTGTGACCTCTCTCATCAACAAAAAGTTGATGAGTCCAAGGGTATTGGTTTTCCAGAAATTCTATTATGCCACGGTCACATTTTTTCCTATTCTGATGTAAATATTAACTGAGGCTTTTCACCAGTGTCTGCTTGATTAAAGAAGTCTGCAATGCACAACTGCTACGTTTGGCAGAACGAATAAAAAATGATTTGATATTATTCTGGGCGATGGATGGATGGGAAAAAAATTTGATTAATTTCCTATTTAATTGCAGGGCAAGAAAAAAAAACTGGGGAAAAAAAACAAAAAAAAAATCTCAAAAAACCAAAACGAATACTTTCTATCTGTTCCACGTAGTTAAACATGACCGATCCATTAGTCTTTCTTAATCTCAACATCTCATAATCCATCAAAGTAATTCTCCTTCAGTCCAAATCTATTTTTCTGTTTACTTCTTCTTCTTCTTCTTGACTTTCCTCCAGGAGAGTTTGGTGAGGTGTGTCGCGGGAGGCTCAAACAGCCCGGTCGGAAGGAAGTGGCCGTGGCCATCAAAACGCTGAAAGCGGGCTACACGGAGCGTCAGAGACGAGATTTCCTGGCCGAGGCGAGCATCATGGGCCAGTTCGACCATCCCAACGTCATCCACCTGGAGGGGGTGCTGACCAGGAGCTGCCCCGTCCTCATAGTTACAGAGTTCATGGAGAACGGAGCTTTAGACTCCTTCCTCAGGGTAAGTTTCAGGAACTTGGACTGTTGAAATACGTTAAAATACAACCTAGTTCACAAAATCTCCATGCCTATAAATGAATAAAGCAGAGTCGAGCGGTCAGACGAGCTGTGATTTTTCACAAGTTGACAGGAGAACTTGCTAAGCCTCGAGCATGAGGGACTTTTCCAGGAATATCCTTGATTCACCTTACAACTGGGTTCTACCTCAGGGTTCTCTCATGACAGCAGATCAGCTTTCTGTTAAACTGAAGCAGATAAATGGGTTTTTTGAAAAGACTCCACTCACTGACCATCTAGCACATGAGTCAACCTTGGACTTAAGGGACTGGCTGCCTCTCAAGTCATCTCCTAAAATCGACTGAGTGTAGTATCCTTACCTCCAGACACCACACGCACACACACACACACACACACACACACACACACACACACACACACACTTCTTCATCTGCCCACCGATGCAAACTCCATGAATCATCAGCAACATGGTTGAAAAGCAACCTCGTGACTGAACAGGAGCACGTGCGTCCCGTTAATGATCTAATCACGGTTCCTGTTAGAGGCTCAGCGTGACTCGTGTGGTCTTTCCACTGAGAACGGGGGTCGGGGAGAGGTTTTCTCTTTTGCTCGCGTTATCAGCTGCCATTTCCCGAGATCAAAACTTTTCATAAGTGACAGCTACATTATGCATGCGAGGATTAGTGGAATGAAGGAGCTCCAGCTTGCAGGCTGCCAACCATGTCGCTCGGTTATCTGGAAGTAGATTACACAATGCCGCGAGGGCAGTCGAGCAGAACCGTGCTGTAGATTAATCTGATTAGCCCAGGAGTAGTGGTGTGTCATGCATCTGCAAACACTGGTGAGAATGGAATGATAACCGTACATTGCAAGGTATCATCATACATCTGAACAAGGTTATTCATTAACGCAATACCAATACGGCAATGCGAGAGAAAATGCTGGAATATTTTTAAAAACTTAACACGCTAGCTGTTAGGTCTCTGATATTCCTTGTTTCCATGACACACTAATGAATTAATATGATGCACCTGTAGATATGAATATGAATATGAAGAATATGGAAGAATATGACCTAGCCATCTAGGAAACTCTTCAGTCCAACTAGGGACCGAGGCGGCCAATGGTGACCGTTTTTTATTCCCATATTACAACCGTGATACGACCTCCGGTCAACATTCACATGTGCATTCACACATTACGGGCAATTTGGAAATGCCAGCTAGCCTACTGGCCGCCAGTTAGCCTAATCTGCATGTCTTTGGACTGTGGGTGGAAACCGGAGTACCTGGAGGAAACCCACCAGACACAGGGGAGAACTCCATGCACACAGACACCAAGGCAGGAGTCGAACCTGGTCCTGGAGGTGCAAGGCAACAGTACTGACCCCTTAGCTGCCGTGCCACCAGTGACGTATTTGTGACATATATATCGCTATAACTATTTCATATCTTTTTAATTCATGTATCAGACATAACTTTAACAAACGCTTATCATTGGCACATGTCAGGGGATAGAATATATGAGTCAGCAAGTGAATAGTCAGTTCTCATAGCTGATGAGTTAGAAGGAGGAAAAAGGGCGGATGTATGGAGCTGAGTGGCGTTTTTGTTACCTTGTGATGGCACGATGACTGGCTCTGATACAAAGGTGTCAGAACACAGTGTGTCATATTGTGGATGCTGTGTAAGTGGCTGCATAGTTGCAGACCGGTCAGAGTGTCCGCGCTGATCCCTGTCCAACACCAAAAACACCTATAATGGGCCCCTGAACAACTGGATTGGATGACTGGGTGGCTGCGATCCCAACAGGATGCACACTGGAAAGATGGCAAGGCGGTGAAGGCATTGTTCTGTGCGAATACCTTGGGTCCTGCCATTCATGTGGATGTTACTCTGACACGCACCACCTACCTAAAGATAGTTGCTGACCTACTTACACCTCTTCATGAAAATGGGAGTTTCCTAACGACTGGATAGCGCACTATGCCACAGTGCAGATGTTACTCATGCACGGTTTAAAGAATATGACAAAGAGTTTCTTGTGGCAGAGAGTTGTTGTGTATCCTACGCAATATCATGCAGGTGGTTTTTGTTATGGCTGACCTGTGTATACCATCTTACTTATGATGTTGTCATTCCCATTCCAGCTCAATGACGGTGGGTTCACCGTGACACAGCTTGTCGGCATGCTGCGAGGCATTGCGGCCGGAATGAAGTACCTCTCCGACATGAACTACGTCCACCGCGACTTGGCAGCGCGCAACGTCCTCGTTAACAGCAACCTGGTGTGCAAAGTTTCTGACTTTGGCCTCTCGCGCTTTCTGGACGAGAACTCGTCCGACCCGACCTACACCAGCTCCCTGGTGAGTTTGTGTGTGCTTTTTTTGAACAAACTTTCTCGGAAAAAAAAAAGTGATCATTAAAGCATTAAAAATATGTACTATTCACAGTGCTAATATGGTGTTTTTCCCTTATTGTTAAAGAAAGATATTTGTGTTGCATCGTTTGCGCCAAAAATCTGACCAACAAACTGATAAAGATGTAAAAGATGATGTATTCATTAGGACTGGCAAGCCACACCTCCTTCACAGTGACTAAGAGACACGTAGTTCAAGCCTCCATCATTACGACTGATGGTTAAATAAGCCACACCCTTATTCACTGAGACATGACCAGGCTGACTTACATAGGGTATACCTCCTTCATTAGTACGGAAATACACCGGCCACGCCTCCTTTACTAGTAATGAAACACAGGCCACACCTCCTTCATTAGTACTGAAACACAGGCCACACCTCCTTCATTAGTACTGAAACACTCAGGCCACACCTCCTTTACTAGTACTGAAACACACAGGCCACGCCTCCTTTACTAGTACTGAAACACACAGGCCACGCCTCCTTTACTAGTAATGAAACACAGGCCACACCTCCTTCATTAGTACTGAAACACACAGGCCACGCCTCCTTTACTAGTACTGAAACACACAGGCCACGCCTCCTTTACTAGTACTGA
>JAQQZT010000001.1:32814836-32835373 GCA_030068275.1 Clarias platycephalus
CCTCCTTTACTAGTACTGAAACACACAGGCCACGCCTCCTTTACTAGTACTGAAACACACAGGCCACGCCTCCTTTAGTAGTACTGAAACACACCGGCCACGCCTTCTTTACTAGTACTGAAACACACAGGCCACGCCTCCTTTACTAGTACTGAAGCTTACAGGCCACGCCTCCTTTAGTAGTACTGAAACACACCGGCCACGCCTTCTTTACTAGTACTGAAACACACAGGCCACGCCTCCTTTACTAGTACTGAAGCTTACAGGCCACGCCTCCTTTACTAGTACTGAAGCTTACAGGCCACGCCTCCTTTAGTAGTACTGAAACACACAGGCCATGCCTCCTTTACTAGTACTGATACACACAGGCCACGCCTCCTTTACTAGTACTGATACACACAGGCCACGCCTCCTTTACTAGTACTGAAACACACAGGCCACGACTCCTTTACCAGTACTGCAACACAGGCCACGCACACTTTACTAGTACTGAAGCTTACAGGCCACGCCCCCTTTACTAGTACTGATACACACAGGCCACGCCTCCTGTACTAGTACTGATACACACAGGCCACGGCGACTTTACTAGTACTGAAGCTTACAGGCCACGCCTCCTTTACCAGTACTGCAACACAGACCACGCCCACTTTACTAGTACTGAAACAAACAGGCCACGCCTCCTTTACTAGTACTGAAGCTCACAGGCCACGCCTCCTTCGCCTGTACTGAATTACACAAGCTCCTGACAGACATCTAGGCCTCAGCTCCCTTACAAATGTAAGACCATAACACTCAGGATTGATGCTGTATTTCAGAGCTAGCGTGACAGTTTTATGCGATTAGCCCGTGTACTGATTAGCGTCTTTGTTCTTGCTGCTTGTGCCGTAGTCAGATTTCTGGCAAAACAGCAAGCGCACTGCGAGGAGGGAAGCCCGTGAGAAAGTGTTCAGGCTCTACTCTAATTAGGCATCTGGTGAGTTTGAAACTGGCGTCAAACGGCTCATGTGGCGCGTGGGCGCGTTTCTCTCTCCTCACACAGGGTGGAAAAATCCCGATCCGCTGGACGGCCCCCGAGGCCATCGCCTTCCGCAAGTTCACCACAGCCAGCGACGTGTGGAGCTACGGCATTGTCATGTGGGAGGTGATGTCGTTTGGGGAGCGGCCCTACTGGGACATGAGCAACCAGGATGTGAGCGAGAAAAACTGCAGTGCACACACACACACACACACACAGTGCGCTCTCCAGCCTTATCACTCTTACAGATGGAGTGTGTGTATAGAATTGAGCGCCGCTCTGCAGGCACTGCCAAGCGAGGATTAAACCTGCATGCGCTGTCTCTTTATCACATCGCCCAAAAGCGCTAACGTGGCTAACCAGTGGAGCAGAATCTCCCGGGAAGCCGTCAGCACACTCTCATTTCCATAATGCTAACTGGCCACGACTAGCCATCGCTCATTATTAGCAGCGTTGGCATCTTTAAGCCTTCAAAAGGATTTGAAACAATGTGAAAAATGAGGTTTCTCTTACCTTCACCTGATAGAGGAGGTTCATCAACTTTTTCTACTCGGGCAGCTCTTTAATTGGAGAAAAGAGTATGAGCATTATCCGTCTTTTTTTAATTGTGAAGAGTTACTTATGTTTAATTAAAACTGACCAAAAAAAAAACAGAAAAAAAGTAAGAACCGTAAAAAACATTAAAAAACATTTTTAAAAAACCATACTGATATTTTTGTACATCTTGCTTGCATTTCCAGCCTGGACTTGTTAAATTCCACCCATTAAAATATCAATTAAATATATATATATATCTGTTTCTCGAACTGAAACACTTCATTTTGGTCTGAGGAATCGACTCTTAATCCCTTACAGACTGGAATCAGTGAATCGACTTTGTCTGAGATGTGATCCAAAAGCAAGACAATGACTTATTGATAACGCACAACATGTAAAGAAATTATACAGCGGTACCTCGGGATACAGTTTTAATCAGTTTTGAAGGCGAGTTTTTAAGATGAAAAATTTCATATTGTGAAACGCATTTTCCCATAGGAAATAATGTAAATGCAGATAATCTGTTCCAGCCGCCCGAAAATATTACCAATATTAGCAATTTCCAACACAATAATCATAAATTTTTTTTTGTATATAAAAACAATCTAAACTTTTAGAAAAGACATGTAAAATATGAAGTAAATAGATATTAACCCTCACTTAACCTTAATTTATGATTCCTCTTGGCACCGGCTGATTTAAAAACCCAAATGAAAGCGGCTCCGTTTTCTTCTTGTTAACATTCTTGGGACCCGTGGTCTTCACTAAATCTTACACAAAATGCAAAAAAATATGTAAACTCACTTCACTTGGCTTTCCACTGATGCAAACAAGTTTCGAGCTCTGTACGAGCATCTTCGGCATACGGGCAAACAAATCGAGCCGAACAGAACGCTAAGTCGCGCGTACGTTCGTTCGTAAGCCGAAGATGCTGCATATGCCGAGGCAATTTTCTTGCAAAATTTCAGTTCTTCAGGTGAAAATCTGTGAGGCGGGGCTCTCGTACGCCGTGGTTCATTATAGTCTGAAAATGAATCTATGTCACGTTTTCAGTGTTGCCGGTCTAATTGCTAATTGTTAATGATGAAGTGACTAGTCTTTATATAGTTAAATTCTTTGTCGATGTATAAGTTTTTCACGCGACGTCCGGCTTGACCCTGTCCTTGTCGTAGGTGATGAACGCAGTGGAGCAGGACTACAGGCTTCCTCCACCTATGGACTGCCCGGCCGTTCTTCATCAGCTTATGCTCGAGTGCTGGCTGAAGGAGCGTAACGTGCGGCCACGCTTCGCCCACATCGTTAGCACGCTGGACAAGCTGCTGCGCAACGCCGCCAGCCTCAAAACACTCACCTCCGCACACTCAGGGTAAGTGTGAGTGTTTGTGTGTGTGTGTGTGTGTGAATTATTTTAGCGTCTGCACTCACACAAGCTGATTAGTCATAACTCTTACACTTAGTACTTTATGTAACATTGTTCTGTATTTAATTCACCGCTGAAGGTCAAAAGTCTTAGGGGAGTGTTTACTAATGAGCGCGCCCGTCTGACGTCAGAGACGGATTAGAATTTTTTCTTTCTTATTGAGCATTAATTTATCTGCGTGTCTCTTGAGAAAAGTGTAATGAAGCACCTATTGTAATATATCACTGCAGTAATTAGAAAATAATTAGTGACTTGTCATTCCGCCGGCTTTTTCAGCGCGTTTGAAAAGAGCACGCGTTCGTTTATTAATTAATCCGTCGTGCGTCGAGACGTGTTGTTATGGAATTATTTGAAGAAGTGAAAAACGATTTCACAAATTAATAAGAGTTATACGATCCGTGCATAAACACTTAAGTTAAGCTTTCCGGTGGCGTTAAAGTGTTCAAGATAGACACGACTTATACAGACAACGCGGGAAAGAAATGTTGACTCAAAATTGTTACGTGCGCTAGTAAGCGTTATGAGTCAAAAAAAAAAAAAAAAAGCAATGCAGCAGAAGACGCTCAGACAGCACATACTGTATATTTATGATAATCACTAGATTCTTGGTTGTGGCTTCATATTACACGTCTACAGAACACACTGTGAAAGCAAACATTACAGCGGGCACATTGTCATCAGATGAGCAGTGTGTGTGTGTGTGTGTGAGACGGAGAGAGAGACAAGCACAGCTCTGCCTCATGAATCAGTGTGCCAATCAGTGTTTACCCCCTGAGTACCTCTCACCTGAGCCGTACCCGCTCGCAACCATCAGATCACATGGCAGCGCCGATGTCTCGTCCTCATCCTGAGAAAAACCCGCCGTCCGAACATTCCATCCAGCTCAACACGTGGATAAAAAACCCGAACCCAGAAATGTATTAATCACAAAATATCCTAAATTTACAACCTTACCGATGATGAAATTTATAATGTAATTTACAATATTATTTATATCCTTAGCCTTAGGTTATGTAGGTAAAATGTCTATTCATTAATGTTTATTATTAAATTGCATTTATATTTTGTACTTTTATTATTTATTTATGATTTGCCGTTCAATACAAAAAAAAAAGCTTCTTAAAAAACAACAAAATAAGAAATCCTCAAAAATAAGATTAGATTTTTTATACTTTAACAATTGCTTGTTTTATTTATTTATTTATTTTTATTTTATTCACTGTTGTAAGACTGCCGTATGGAATTATTAGAATTATTAAAAACTACATAAAATAGTTAATATATAAACAAATCATTATTTATTAATTTACATATTTTCCTTTCAAAATCTATATTTAATCAATTGTTAATATTTTATATATATATATATATTATTTTTTTTTAATTATTATTATTAGTTGTTGTTCATTAAATTGGAATTACTATTTCATAATTGTTTTTTAATTCCAAAATAGCATCTTAAAATATAAAAAAAAAAAAATCAAATTTAATATAACAAAAATAATATTGGATTTTATTATTGACCAAAATGTTAATTAAGGTTTTAATTTGGCATTGTCTATTTATTGTTGTTTGACTTTTCCATTAAGCAACTTTTTAAGAATTATTCAAAATAATGCATCATATAATAGTTCCTTAATATGTAAACAAATTTATTTGTTTGCGTTTATTTACATTAAAAAAAAAATATTGAATCACTTGTGTGGGTTTTTCTCTTCTTCTTTTATTTTTATGTTCTATTTGGAATTTTTTTACATGTTCTATTAGAACAGAATCCCTCGAGAACGGGTGGACGTTCACACGCCGCTGTCTTGTTTGCGTTCCCTTTCACACCGCGTTCCTTAAACGGCGGTGGCGAAGACCTCAGCCACGGCAGATGTAGCGAGCCTAATAAGGGAGATGGAGAAGAAACTAAGAGAGAGCAGCAGCTTTAATTGGCCTGCTAATGAGCTTTTTAATACGCCGAGCGAGCTGAGCCGAGTGTAACGTGGAGAGCGCGGAGTGTGTAGGAGTGTGTGAGTGTGTGCGTGGGCGCAAAGGGCGACACTCTCGCATGGAGCCGCATGCCGATGATCCATTTATGATCGCATCTGTATGCGAGAGCGGCAGACCGTCTCTGCTGTTGACACGCCGTGATCCAATTTCCAGAGTCCACAGCTGCATATGTGTGTGTGTGTGTGTGTGTGTGTGTGTGTGTGTGTGTGTGTGTGTGTGTGTGTGTGTGAGAGAGAGAGACTGTTGTAAATTGATTGAAATAGCTTTCACTGCTCTTGTCATTTCTTCGGGTTAGCTGTTTTTTATGGTTCCTAAATGGCAAAGCCATTGGACAGTGACTTATGCTGAATTGATCTTCTCCCTCTCGAGTGGGTTTATTGGCGTGACCGTGGCATCGGCGAAGCTTTCTAATCTCTTGAGGTGCGACGTCATGCAGGTATTTTCAACACTCAGTATATCATATGAAGGAGAACTCATAGAGTTCTACAGATCATAAAGCTGTTTTTTAAAGGCAGTAATTAAAGGCAGCATCACAAAAAAAAAAAAATTTTAAAGGAAGAAAGAAGGAATCGCGGCCGTAGCTTCAAACCGAATAATTAAATTTAGGCAGATATAGTGATGTAGAAGAACCTGGATGTTGCATCATACTGTGGATTTTTTTTTTTTTCCCGTACCGTTCCTCCCCTATCTATATTATAATTCTGTCACTTTCTCAGCCGCTCTCTTCTTCCCGTCATCTATAGGAAGCGAGCAGGTACGATTCGGGGGCTGGAACTTCTTCAGCTCAGCCCCGACACTGACGCACGCGGTATTATGTGGGAATAGGTGAGGAGTAGCACACGTCATGATGTGCTGTTATAGGAAAATATCCAATGATGGGCTGGTGTGATGTGTGCTGGTACCAGTCAGTCTCTAACGGAGCGCTTATATTATTGTATTAGCCTCTGTATCTAAAACAATTCTTTCATTTAAAAAATACCAGTAAAGATGCCACTATGATCCGCTTGTGGTTTTTAAGACAGTTTTCAGTATTCGATCATATTACTGAATCTGCTACAATTTAGACTTTTAAGACAATATGAAATGATTTTGATAAGAGACTGATGTTTAATATTTGATGCTACCGCTGAGCCTGTGACTGAACGATTTTGAGATTTTTTATTTTTGGTGATAGCACTGAATACACTACGATTTAGAATTTTCAGAGTATTGTTCAATATTTGACGATACGACTGACTAGATACCGAAACGATTTCAATTCATTAAACAACTATTTCAACTTTTTGGTGGAGCCGCTAAATCCGCTACAATACAATTTAGATTTTTAAGCTAATTTTAATTAAAATTGTAATATTTTGACCATGACACGGAATCATAGCGGTAAACATTTTTTACCGCTATCACTGAGTCTGCTATGAACAATTTCTATAAATTTTAGGATAAATTTCAATATTTGACGACACCACTGAGTCAATAAAAAAAAAAAAAAATGTATACGCTACTATATTTAATTAAGTTTATACATTTGACAATATAAGTTTTTTCAATATTTTACGATAACACTGACTCTGCTACAAAACCATTTTGAATTTGAGATTTTTTTGATTTTCAACATCTGATGTCTCCACTAACTCTGCTATGCAACTATTTCCATTTTTGAGATAATGATTTTGAACATTTGATTATTGATTATACATTTATTATATATTGTGAACCCGAAACATTTTGCAGATATAATATTGCACGAAGGTACATCAAACGACATAATCGCTGAGATTCTGTTGTTTTTGTGAGGTTGTATCTCCAACATTATGTTGTGACCATTCATGCAACTTTATCCCAACGGCATTTCATCACCTTTCAACCTAATAATGACTATATGACAACATTATACGACTTTAGCTGGGTTGTTCTTCCCATAGCACAGCGATGAACTATTTCTTTATTATAGAATGGCTCGTCATAGTTTTACTGTTTAAAGTTCGCTTGGTATCTGTAAAAGAAGAAGAAAAAAACAGCTTGTTAATTCCTGGAAATTAATTATATAATAAATTAATATATATATTTCAGAACCTAACTACAGCTACTTGACATACAATTTAGCTTATGTTACCCAGTAACTGATTTCCTGAAGATTTCTCGTAGTGGAAAATGTAAGCTTACCACTGATACTGGAGACTCCTTCCAAGAACGACCTAGCAGTCATCTCGTTTCCATATTAATTACTGTATGAGTTGCTGATACCTTCTGACCAATCAGGATCAAGAACACCACAATGAATGAAAAGTGCTTTTACTCTTCTTAATAAGCGGTTTACTTTGGTTTGTTTATCTTCGTCAGTGTCTCACTCCATCTCTTCTCCTTGGCTTCTTCTCCTCAGGGATCTGTACCGTGTTGGCGGGACCCTGCCTGGACACCAGAGGAAGAGTTTAGGCGGCGTGCAGGACATGAGACAAATGAGCCAAACTCTTCCCATCCGAGTCTGAAGCGAGTGCGAATGGGAAACCGGACCACACCTCCGAGGACCGGTTCATCACTAACGACAGCACCGACCGGACCGACCGGAGAACTTCCTTCATGCAGTATTTTGGAAATATATATATCATCAAACCTGAGGAACTTTGGAGAACCTTTGGGCTTCCCTAAACAGAAACTACTCCTGGTCTGTACAGGCAACCTGTGTATAAATTACTCGGATCGTATTCCATTCATTTTTTTCCTCTCTTTATTTTTTGTTTTTTTTTCTTCTTCTTCTTTTTTTTGTTGCACTGGACGATTTTTACGCAGCTCAGAATCCGTTTTTTTTTTTTTTTTTTTTCTACTCAGGTTCAGTTTGCATGCCTGCATGTTTCTCTAAAGGCAAGCCTTTGAAAGAGCGAGAAAAAAAAAAAAACAGAATAAATGTAACATGGCTGACGATGAATAAGAGGCAGTAGAGGGGTACGCATCTGGTTCGCATGCTACCGGATTGCCTTTAGCTTTCCTGCATTATTAACGGTAGCGTTCTGGGTGTTCTCTTAATGAAATCCTTCCGTTTGTGAGTTTTCCGGAGGCGATACAGAGCGAAGAATTACAAGCTAAATGAATAATATTTGACATGAATTAAAGACATGAATTAATATGCGAGCCCCGAGTAGAAATGAAAGGGGTTTGCTGTCGGCCCGAGGACATTTTCGATTCCCTTTTTTTTTTTTTTTTTCTCCGAGACTTCTCTTCGGATCTTCATATTGAAGAAAAGAAGAATGCAGAAGGGGAAAAAATTGTTTTTCAAAAAGGGGGTAAAGAAAAAGAAATAACAACGATCACCTGAGGAGGTTATGAACTTTAAGAACCCTTTGAACCGGAAGCGTTTTGTTTACCTCTGTTGTATTTCGTCTTTCACGTTCCAGTATTAAGACAAACCTCCTCATGGACCGTGATCTTAGAATTACTGTTAACTGTGAAGGAGGAGGACGTTATGGAGTGTGTGCGTGCGTGTGTGTGCGTGCGTGTGTATACTGTATGTGTCCAAATGAGATTCATATGCATGCTAGATTTCAGAACTCTGTGGTCGATCATATTTCATGAAGACGGACAACACGCGGACTGATGGAAGCCGTTGTTTTAACAGCTTTCCGTATTTACCAGGAATTCACTCTGTCGTAAAATATGCATAATTCTGTAAATAAATACGGCTCATACGAGACTAATTAGACCTGCTTAAATTACTTGCGATGGCCCGAGTGTTCGATTCAGACCTGCTGTTCTGTCCACTAATTAGCAATCAGTGGCTTATTCACGCTTCTCTTTTAGGTTTTAAAGGCTGGGCAATCATGAAAAAAAGAAATGTAACGTTCAGCCCATTACCATCATCATTGAACACCTTACATAAATAAACACACCCATGAAACGGCTAATAATAATCATAATAATCATAATAATAATAATATTATAAGCACGGTATCTGTTTGAACAGTGCTGTTGAATTCTCAAATCAGATTGGTCCGAAGATGTTGAAACCGTCACCGCTTTTATAGTAACGACTTGTAAATCAGTCATGGAACATAAACGCACTGTATAAAAAGCGAGAGAGAACATGTCGGCTCGATGTCTTTTTCCGTACTGAAGAGTCTCCAGCGTCGGCGCTCGCGCTTTCAGAGTCCAGTTTATAGCATGTAAGGGGACACTCCGTACCATAATACACCGATCCCAAGGTGCCGATGCGCTTTGTAATGCGGTACCGCAATTTTTAATTCATTTATTTACTTAAATTATTATTCGTTTTTAAATAATTGAATTTAACAATACAGATTTTTTTTTTTTAAACCTGAACCATGTAAAAAAAAAAAAAAAAAACTCTTGTTAAACTTGTTAAACATAAATATAAACTGATCTGTTATAACGTCATAACCTCACCGGCCTCTCTTTTATCCCTCGCGTGAAAGGGGGGCCTTGGAGAACCTGGAGATTGTTACTAAGCTCTGACACTGGAGACTCCTTCCTTAAATACAGACAAGCTTAACCATGTTGGTGATTACACACTGTTCTTTTTTTTATTTTTTTTTTACAGTACATGGAGCATCCTTCATACAAATATCCTGTTACGATAAGACGGCGATGGCGAGAATATATATCAGAGCCTTAGGAAATAAATTAGCACCATCTGACTAATTAGAACTGAGAACTCAGTGACAGTGTGAATATTATTTATATATATATACATATATTAGACCTCGCATAGGTAATCAAAGTCATGTGTCTTGGGCGTGTATGTGTGGACTGTGTAAGCGGTTTTGTCAGCGTGATCAGAGGCGCTCTGACTCGTCTGGCTGATTTCCCCAGTCGTATGTCCCTAAGCGAGCAGACCCTCGTTCCCCCGCGCTCGCACAAAGGCGCGTTTGATCTCGCCAATTACGCCGAACGCGGCAAGAACAGCTTGGCAGCAGAGCCGGGGTGTGCGTCGGACTCTTTTAACTGGCATAGCAATTTGCCCAGAGGTTCCTGGGCCTGCAGTCGCCGCCGTTCTCGCTGCCTCATCAGTAGGAAGAGAGAGAAAGAAAGAGGCGAGGAAGAAATGTGAGGGAGGGAGTAGAAAAAGCAGAGAAAGGGAAAGAGAAAGCGTGTGAGAGAGAGAGAAAGAGAAAGAGAGAGAAAGCCTGGTCCAAATGTGCTGTAATAATCACAATGCGAGACTCCACATTAAAGACTGCAGGGCACTGTCGGAGCGAGATTGCGTGTGTGTATGTGTGTGTGTGTGTGTGTGTATACATGTGTGACAACAGAAAGACAGGTACAGCTGAACATTCGTCTAACGCATTACAGCCAGGATTCATCTGCTAGCTGTGCAAGTCCTCGCTGTCAATATGTGCTTCTGGACTGTCTGCTGGAAAACGTGTGATTCCAATTAGACACTGCAGGCTTGCGTGCACACACACACACACACACACACACCACTGCAGATATGCTGCAACACAGCACTGCCTCAGAGAGCAAGAGAGTGAGAAAGTAAGTATAAGGACTGGGTGATTCATTAAATGAACATTCACACAGCTCTGTTCCAGCGCGTCCTACGCCTCCGGATAACAGCCTCGACCCGCACCTCTGTCTAGGAATGCTGAAAGTAAGTTTGGTCTCGGTGATCTCCACCTACTCAGCGCAGGCATCGTCCTCACGTCTCTCGTCATGCTTCTGCTTCCCTTCTAGTTTCCTAATGCATCACACAAGTGCTTGGAAAAGTCTCAAAGGACCGACGTTAGCGTGTGCTTTGTACGGTGCGCTGAGGTGATTATGAGATACCAGCAGCATTATTATGAAAAAAAAAAAAAAAAAAGAAATGCTAAAGGTTGAAAATCTGCTGCCCACTTAAGAGGGGACTGTACAGAGTGGGTGTAAATGTGGTGAGAGAGAAAAAATAAGTTTTATTTTTAATGGACATGATTGGAAATATAGACAAGTCTCAGAAATAAAGGCACCAAATAAAGTGGTACCATGAAAGGATACATCGAATTGCTTTTATATGGTTCTCGTCATGGTTACAGGTAAAACCTACGTACCTATAAAGGAACGTTTTATGGTACTGTCTGAGTGTCGAGCACCTTTATTTCTGGAAGGGTGGAATCTCATTCCTTGGTCTACTATGGATCTCCTCTTACTGGCCTCCAAATCCTCAAGGCCCCAAATCCTACACCCCTTGAGCCCAGCGCTGTGGAACAAATCTGCTGACCTCCGAACAGCCTTTAGAGGATTGCTTAATGCCTGATTTATATTTATGGCCCACTTAAACACCCGGTGAAGCTCGGCTGCTTTTCGCTGCCCCCTGTCTGAATAACTGAGTGACTTTCCCCAGTTGAACGGTGACCTCGTCCAGAACGACTCGCTTGCAAGCGCTAGTGTGTGGATTCGAGATCCAGCAGCGGCTCTGGTGTGACTTTCTTACCCCAACGCAGCCCGCCCCAAGGCGCCGAGTGAATGGAGAAGGGCTCAAAGAGGAGATTAGAGTCCCTCTGTGTTTGCTGATGGGATTGAGGGGGGTTCGGGACCTCCTGCCAGAGTTCCTGCCAACAAAGAGCGGCAGTAAATCAGTGGAGGGAGGCAGTGAAACGGCAGGGATAAAAGAGTAAAAAAAAAAAGAGCCCAGCAGGGACCTCATACATTATCCGCTGGTGTCGACATACAGTAGGAAGAGTAGAAGGCAGGATGGGCACAGGAGGAGCCTTTCAGTAGCCTAATACGGCCACCAGCGCTTAGCAGGACCACCATGTGGAATCGAAGCGACTTTTTACGCTCAAGTAGCTTTTGGAGGCGGCCCAGAGGAAATCGCTGGAAAATGCCAATGCGAGTCCTTGCTCGATAGCCCTCCTCCCCCCGCCACCACCACTTCTTTCCACCCTTCCCCCACCTTGTTTTCTTTTCCCTTCCTCCTTCCCTTCGTGTACCTGATTTCCTCCGTCCGTGGCTGACATCTGCCACCACTTGCCTGTGCAATCACACGGCTGAGAAGGGCCATGGATTACCTCACCAAGAAGTCATGCAAATCATCACAACCGCCCTCCCCTTCTCCCTCCTCTCTTCTCCATCACCCCTCGACCAGGCTTGATCAGGGATTTTAAGAAAAGGAATGCACAGGCTGACTTTGCTTCCCTTCTTATTGCTAATGTACTTGCAATATAGTGCAGTAGAGCAGTCACTTTTATGGTAATGAAAGAAAAATAAGAAGCGGTATACGTTACCGCTCATAAATTACCCACCCATTCTGGGCTGCAGCTTAAGAGCCGTAATAAAGACTCACTCTCCTTAGTTTTCTGGTCCGAACTCCGAGGCTGGGGTCACTTTCAAATCGAGAAGAAAATTCCACTAAAATATAATCAAGGGGCGTGGATCCACTCGTTTAGGGCGTCCACGTTGACGTGTGGAACGCATTAAAATAAATTGACGAGACCGATCAGTCGGGTCTGGCGTGTGACGCTACCGAAGATGGTCCAAGAAGCAATTAAGAAGCATGAGAAAGGAGTGCAGTGATTGATCGCTCGCTGAGGGCCGAGTCGTGGCGATGCCCCTGTCCTTGCCGAGCGGTTGCTATGGCAACTGGAGGAAGGAATTGGACTCAAGGAGGGAGAGATGGGCTTTGGAAGTGACTGACCGCACACCTTCTTTGTATGTTTTTTTTTTGGTAAGATCTTAATGAGTTACACCGGTTACAAAACATAACATTCATCCTGCATCCTTTTCACTCTTCGTGAAAGCTGTACTGCCACAAAGCTTTTAGAGAAGACAAAGTACATGCTGTGATCCTTTTTACGAGGAAAATGGTTTGTTATGAAAGCTTAAGGAACTATTCCAGGGTCCTATTTAAAAGCAAGCCTGGTGCCTGTCACATCCTTCTCACTTGATTAACGTCAGCGAATGTCACTGTGACATGCGGCGTCTTGAAGAAGACACTGATAGGCAGTTTAACCTTTTACAACGCTCTTTGGAAGCCATTACCCTTTAAAGGCTGCGCTAAGTTCCATTCAGAGTTTGCTCATAAATGGAGACGTGGCTTATTTGAGATCATCATTTTATCCAACTGGAAGAACAACAGAAAATGTTGTTACAGGTGTTGGACTGATTAGCCCTCTTCATAATCATCCTCTGTGTTTTTTTTTTTTATCTGAGCCTCAAGATTCTGCAGAAGCTCGATTCCCAGCATGCCTCTGTTAGCCAGGAGGCTGTTTAAATAAACCAGTGAGACAAAGTTGGAAATGATGATGCCGTTATACGCACACATACCACAGTGATCATGGATTCTTGAGTTTGATTGGTCTGAAGGTATCGGTTAATTATCTATAATAGCGACTCTGACAAGTGAGCTGCTCGCAGATGGTTCAAAAATCGATTTCAGTTTTCTCTGAGGACGTTTAAAGAAGCCGCCTACACTGTCGGCGCTTTCTAACGGTTCACTATAAAGCTTTGCGTTTACAATTTGCGATTTCATGTTAACAACTGCTTTGTACTGGTTCACGTCACAGCATTCTGTTGTTGATTATTTTCATCCCTATAGCAGCCCAATTTCATTAGGTTTAAACCGTACACGTGATCCTGTTTTATAAGGTACCCGCAGGCAGTCGTCAGATGTTAAGAAATCTGACAGAACACCTGTTTTTCAGCCCAGTAATTGGATTATTCAAGGATTATCTGGACACCAGATTATAGATACAAGATTAAGGATACATGCCGTGAAAGCCGTAAACCCCCACGCTTCAATTTAACACCACACCCATTACATTTGAAGAAATTACTTCAAGTAGAGAGTTTTGGAATGATAATGAAACATTGCTCATGCGTAATGAAACAAAGAATCTGAATATGTTCAGGTTTAAAATTCAGTCTGGCCAATCATTCTTCCGAAACCACATTTTGAAATCTGAGTTTTGTCTATGATCATAACAAAGCATGGAACCTTACCGCCAAAATCTGATTATTTTGTTAGCGTCAGATTACCTTGAACACATGTATAAATGTCCTGGAAATTTTTTATCATATAAAATGCTCGCACATTGCCTTCAGGTGGCTGAAAACCCCATCAGAATTTTCCTAATACTTCTGAGCTTAATTAGCCAAGCCAGAGGGACTTGTCTCCAGCCACAACCTCAACCGTTCATGCAAAACTGCTGGTTACGGTGACTGATGCATTTGAGAAGGCGGTGACCAGGAAATACACAGCGGCCCGACTGATCATGCTTTTGTTTACTTGTTGGTTGTAAGCAGGGAAGATTTGAGCCATGCTGGGTGGGACGGCCACCCAAACAGCAGCTGGGGCTCAGCGAATCCTCCTGAGGGCATCAGCGCAGCCTTCAAATCGGCCAAGCAGATGTGTCGCGAGATTAATCAAGACCCAGGACTTCTTGGCGCCATCGCACCAGGGTTTAGCACCTTAGCTCAGATATAAAGTTCTTCCCCGGTTGAGCACCAGGTGCAAGTTTGCAACAAATCAAGTGCACAATCCTGTCGGCTTGTCTCTCATATGGGGACCAGGCCTGGGATCGTTCCAGGATTCTTCTATGCTCTGTGAGTAGGGAAAAGGAGCGAGAAACAAAAATAAAGGGCGATTTAGCCGCAGGTATTGGAGTGGCACGGAGACGCCACTAGAGGATGAAATTATGAAGTTATGACGCGCCGAGAAACAGATGGTAGGATTGCATTTCGGCCTCCCGCGGCGTTCACTTAAACAAATCGCAGAGCGGAGCGTGAAGGCAAAATCGCCAAGGACTTCAAGTCGGGACTGATGCGGAACGTGCTTTCATACCTCTGTAAAAAGCCTTTAATTTTTTTCCCATAACACCTTTTTTTTTTGGGCGGGGGGGGGGATTAACCTCCAGATTCCTCAACAACATTTGTATGTCCCTGAAAAAGTTGAAGAAAGGAAGATGAAGAAAAAGAAAAAGGCACTCATTTTTTTCACTTAGGGAAACCAGATCTTGAAAGTGACACTTTGGCAACTCCAGACTGGATTGATTATATCGTTTGCACCAACACTGTGGTAGACCGAATTATCCTTTGCTCCTCTGCTGTAACTCCCATCAAAGCTCTGGCATGAACACACCACCGAGGTCTCCCTTTAATCAGATTTGCTGGAGTGAAAACACTCCGGCGCACAAAGAGACCATTGATGCCCGGTTGATGTCAACAAAAGGAGAGTCTTGACAAGGGAGGCGGAGTGCAAGAGCAGAATGATGGAGAGGGAAAACGAAGAAAGAATGGAGGGGGAAGCATGAGGAGGATGGGAGATGGCACTTTTTTTTTTAACATTACCATTTGTAATGCATGGAGAAAATCTGCAAGACCCCCATCAACTCAGTAATTTGAACAACTACACAGGTTCGCATTATTGCAGATTTAAGGGGAAAAGATTGTTGCTTTACTGTGTCAACCTTTCAAGCCTTCTAGATTTTAGGTATTACTGGAACATTGGACAGCGCATTCCAGTAGGGTAAGTCTTAATTACACGGCAGACTTCTGATCTGATCCTCTGATTTGTCATGCTATTATGCATAGCAACAGTGGACACAGTGAGCACAGCCATTCACAGTAGAGTAAGGGATAACAGATTTGATTAAGAAAGGAAGCTGTGGTCAGATACTCTAATTGGAATCAGGTGATTTAAAAATACTGTAAAACTGGTGTCGCTCTTTCACAGGCCAAAAACGCCATGTGACTGATAAGCCAAAGACTTTCTTGATAAACAGGAAATGCTAGATGTCTTTCATCAGATGTCCTTGTGTAGGTGTCAAAGGTGAACCACATAGAGTTTGTTTAAATGGCCCATCACTTAAATAATATCTAATCACCGCTGGTCTTAGTGGTCCTTTTCCACTGATAGACAGAGGATAGATAAATATGCTTAGTAATTGCCATCTACAAATTGCATATATACTGTAGGGTAGATAATAATAGCCAGTGCATTATTATTCCTCATAAACCACACCAAAAACCTCATGTTGTATTTTTAACATTGGTAAGCATCTGCAGAACTTCAAACATTCAACAAGTTGTTCCTCTTGAAGTTAGACAGAAAAACACTGATGTCTTTCCCATAGTGGAAGTTGCATCTTTACATCAACTCAAATAAAGCACTGACACTGGAGACTCCTTCCATACAAGTGTCCAATAAATTGTCCAAATCCAATACACACATGGGATTTGCCTTGCACCCATCATGGGCTGATGTTGTGAAATCACCCCACCACATTGTGCTCCATATGAGACAGAGCTGCACTGTTGGTTCTCATCCAACTTGCCTACATACAGGCGGCATTTACATTCCAGAACAAAAGGTGTCCTTAGGAAACACGTCCATCCCCTGTGCCTTCAGCCCATGAGAAATGAATTTGCACACATACAAACTTGAAAGCCTGGTTTTAATAAAGGACTGGAGTGAAGGCGAATATGAGAAGCAACCTCAAAGGTCTATCGTGGGTTTGAGAGTGACAAAGCTGTGGCTCTGGGTGCCAAAGGGGCAGCTGGGGTAGTGGTGATGGTGGTGGTGGAGGTTGTGGTGGTGGGAGTACTGTTTCATGTCGGAGAATGCGAAATGGTGATAAACAATGGCAAATTGGGACGAAGACCCCCGGCTGGGCTATTGTGGCCTCCCGCTGGGGTCTGAATGGAAGAGAAAATGGCAAACACACAGGCATTTTGCTGAAAGAGGATCAGGGAGGAGAGCGAGAGTCGGGGTATAATTGCGTAGACGAAACCCAGGAGTACACACTCACATATGATTGGGTTTTAAAGAGACTTAATCGCAGATATCAGTCTAACAACAGCTGAATGTGGGCCCGACTCAGGAGCAGGATGGCATGCTCTCTAATTGGATAAATGAACATGTTTTTTTTTTCTTTTACTGATTCTCCATTTCTTAATGCCAAACAAGCAGAACCGCGTCTGAACTTGGGCCCCCCTGTCTCCCCTGGGCTTAATTGTGGCAGCAGCGTACACAAGCTGGCCATTGTGTTTGTGTAGAGATGGGATTTGCATGCGTGTTAGACAGGATTACCCACGGCGGAGTCCATGCTGGGAACTTGAACCCCTGCAGCCTGCTGTCACTTTAGTGTCTTAGCGTCTGCACCATAAAGGACACAGACGGCAATTTTTCAGCAATTTCTCAGGGTGGTTTTAGGAACTTTCCATTATTCCGGACTAACCCCGCCGTTTTTCTAGTCGAATATATTTACCTTCTATTTATCATGTCCTTAATTTCAGGATGTTGCTCAGTTTGCCTTGTTTGATTAAGGATGTGCTTCCTCGAAGGAGAAAAAGTATTTCCAGAAGGATTATTTGGATAGTTAAGTGTCTTTAGCTTGATTACAGGGTTATACATGGAACAATCTGATAGAAAAACATTCTTGGTAGAGGGGTTAAAGGTTGTAGTTTAGCTTTAAGGGTTTTCCCCAGAGGGATAACTGCAGAACGCTTAATAGTTGTTGTTTTTTTTCTGAGATTGAAATACCTCTAAAGTATGCGTAAAATAAATAAGTTATTTATAATAAATAACGATAAAAGCATGAAAAAATTGGGGATTGTACCTCAGGGAGAAGAAAATTACATTACAATGAATTAATGAATTAATCTTTTTTTTGTTTTAATTACAAAGTAAATAATTATCTGTAAATGGTTAAATTATATAACAAACATAAATCTAGTGAAAAGCCAAAGTAAAAAAAATACATATTTTATGCCGATAAAATATTTATACCAAATGTGAGAGGGAAAAAAAAAAAAGCCCTCAGAATTTTTTTGTCCTTGGAATAGAAAGAATTTTCATTGTAAAAATGTTTTTCTTTTGTTGAGAGGTATACTATGTTAGACAAACTGACATATAATAAGATGCTCGTCCGTTATAAAGCTTTACTTAAAAAAGGCACTAATTTAAAAGTATCAACTGATGTATTTGATTGATATTTCACACAAAAACAAACCCTCCCCTCCCCCCACTCCCCCTCAAACATGTTCGCCCTAGGACTTCCTGCCATCCAATCGCCTTCCCAATTATTTCTCTTCTCCGGCCGTGGTGTCGACTAGATCCCTTGAGTGTGCGAGGGCTCATCTAACAAACTTCACTCAGGCTAATTGGAGCAGCCCTTCAGGCTGGCAGAGTCGAAATGGTGAGGGTAAGTCAACAAGGTCATGTTAAAGGTATTGGAACACAGCCCAGATCTCACATCCACAGCGGTTTTCAATTAAACCCGCTTCTCATTTTGCAGCTGTCTGTTTTCTCTCTCTGTTGTCTCTTTTTCTCTTCCTGGGACGAGGTTAATCCGTTTCCTGACAAATCTGTTAGGAAAGAGAGTGCGTAACACTACGATGCCTGTGATTAATACGTGTCTTGGCGTGTATAATGCGGTCATTAATACGCACAGTGGCTGCAGGATTCATGCATCATCATCATCCACCGGCTAGTTATGCTAACTCACACCTCAGCGTGACACCTAGACCTGCCGCATTAAATATGAATGTCTTGTTAATAATACATTGACGCGGCTTTGAGCAATGTTTCCAGCTGTGCTGGAGTTGGCGTGGGGCGAGTGTGATTAACAGCCATGTCAATTTAGCCATTCTCTACATATAATTACACCACAGCTCGATTCTGATTGGCTAGAAGGTGTTGATTTATTTCCCATAACAGCAGGTCTGACAGCAGTTCATATCCTAATACCTAATTGTTTCCATTGTAAGTGCTCATATATATCTTTAAAGAAAAATATTCCAAAGATTTGTTTATTTAACATTAGTTGAAGAAATCTCCTGCTTCAGAGCTTTTTAACAGTCTGATGTAAAGCTGGATGTTTCCTGACACCGCAAGCTCTTCAGGTTCTTCATTTTTTGCTCATTTATTAAAGTTAGAAAAAAGAGAATCTGGTCAATCAAGGAACACCAGTTTATAGCTGCTGTGAGATAAGCGATAACAGGAACTAACATACAGTATATTGCAGACATTCCACAGCATTAAATAATAATAATAATAATAATAATAATAATAATAATAGACAACAGGGTGACCTAGGGTCTCGCACATCTCGGGTCCAGGTTCGATTCCTGCCTCGGGTCCGTGGAGTTTGCATGTTCTCCCCATGCTTGGTGGGTTTTTTCTCCAGGTACTCCGGTTTCCTCCCACATTCCAAAGACATGCATATTAGGTTAATTGATGTTCCCAAATTGACTGTACTGAGTGTGTGGTGTGTGCATATGTGCCCTGCGATGAATTGGCACCCTGTCCAGGGTATAACCCACCTTGTGCGCGAAGTTTCATGGAATGGGCTCCAGGCGTCCTGCGATTCTGTATAGGATAAGCAGTAGAGAAGATGAATAAGTTAATTATTTTTTTTATTTTTTTTAATCACTATTAAAATCATAATTTTTATATATAATCAAATTACCTTGATATTTAATTATTCAAATATAATTAGAATGATATTACTCCCCGTGACCCTGAATATAGAATAAAGCGGTATAGACGATGAGTGAGTGAGAGTGAGAGTGATATTACTCATTATGAGATTAATAAAATAAAATGATTAAGCCAATTGTTTGCTTTTTCATGCCAGGATTGAAATGACAATTAAAATGAGTATTAGGCATATATAGAATGTTTTAAATATGTTTATTTATACAACTAAATATAATATAAATTGTACATTTGTTCTACTGTATATTTAAGATACTTAAATGTTTTTTAAATATAAATGAATAGTTGCTTTATGGCTGCGGAGATGACATCTGAGTACGAACGTGAATATATAAGTAACTGATTTAAGTAAACTACGGGGGAAAGTGCCTATGATCTCTCTCTGTCTGTCTCACTCTCTCTCTCTGCCATGCACACATACACACACCATTTATTCCTCTTGTCTTTTCTCCCCTCTTTCTTCATCTGTGACTACTCGGCGGACGCAGA
The DNA here is from genome assembly GCA_030068275.1 of Clarias platycephalus. NCBI lineage: Eukaryota > Metazoa > Chordata > Actinopteri > Siluriformes > Clariidae > Clarias > Clarias platycephalus. The sequence goes on from JAQQZT010000001.1 coordinate 32,834,712, forward strand.
TCAAGCAGAATCCTCCATTCATAATTGATAACCGCTGTGGAATTGAAGAGCCGGGCTGTGTTCCAATACTGTTTTTAACACAACTTTCTTGACTTCCGCTCACAAACCCAAGGGGCTGCTGCAATACTTTATTAGCTGAAGGAAAGTTTGTTAGATGAGCCCTCTGAGACTCACGGGACTGCGTCTACTTCAGGAACAAAACTAACCCAGAAGGCACTGCGTTCTGATGCAATTTGCATTCTCTTGTATTCAGTTTCAGGGTATTCCCTTGGTTTTTTTTAGGGTTGGTGGGTGGAAGGAAGGAGGAGTCGGTTTTCATGTAGCGGCAGTGGCTTATCTGCTCAAAATTATGCTGGAATTAAATTTTAATAAAACCATAATTGAGTGAAATATGAACAACAAACCCTAATTTCCACCAAGCTACCATTTATCTCCTGATGACATCACTAATATAGCCTAATATGGCTAGCTTCCCAACTCAGGCTAATAATGAGCTTAGCTAGCTCACCTCATGTTGCCTCACTGCACTACAGGGAAGCATGTTAGCTATCTGTGTTGACATACAGTAAATAAACATACCATTTTTTCCCTCCCGATACCGATTCCGATACTTGGGCTCAGGGTATCGGCCGATACCGAGTACCGATCCGATACCTGGGTGT
>JAQQZT010000001.1:32835473-32849203 GCA_030068275.1 Clarias platycephalus
TAGGCTATGTTTAGGAAAATGGTATCGGATCGGTACGTGGACTCAAATACTCGCCGATTCCGATGCCAGCTTTTTTTTGTGGTATCGGCAGCATTTCCGATACTGGTATCGGAATCGGAACAACCCTACCTACTACCACTTTACAATAAGGTGCGTTTGCTGTCTATGTGGAGATATAGTAAGGAAACAGCTTAGCCAACATTACTTACCTCAAGTTACTTAATTGTAGAAGGTATGTTAGCAATCTGCATGGAGATATAGTGAGGAAACTGTTAGCATAGCTAGCTAAACTTACCTCAATTATCTGGCATATCAAAGAGCTATGTGTTTGAATTTTTTTTGTCAAATACAAAACTATGTTGGCTCTTTGTTTGTTTGTTTGTTTTATATATAAAGACGACTTAGCTGGCTAAATTTACCTCAAATTATTTAACCCAAATGAATGCTAACTATATTTGTGGAGATCTAATAAGGAGACAATTCGCTTAGCTATCTAAATTTACTTCAGGTTACTTAAATGTCATTACAAAGAGATATGTGACCTATCTGTGTGAGTGTTTAATAAAAAGACAGCTGAGCTAACACAACTTACCTCAAGCTACTTAATCACAGGAATCACAGGAAGTATGTTAGCTATCTGCATGGAGATATAGTATGGAAACTGTTAGCTTAGCTATCTAAACTTACTTAAATGGCATTCCAAAGAGCTATGCTAGCTATCTGTGTTGATTAATAAAAAAAGACAGCAACAAATTTTAGCTGGCTAAATTTACCTCAAGTAACTTAACCACCCGAATGTTAGCTATATTTGTGGAGAAATGATAATGAGACAGTTAGCTTGGCTAGCTAAATTTACCTCAAGTTACTTAACTGGCATCACAAAGAGTTATAAGAGTTATAGAGTACAAATGTTAGCTATCTGTGTAATTTTTAAATAAAAGGCAGCTTAGCTAACATATCTTACTTCAAGTTACTAAATTACAGAGGGTATGTTAGCAACCTGCCTGGAGATATAGTAAAGAAACTGTTAGCTTACCTAGCTAAACTTACTTAACTACCATTGTAAAGAGTTATGTTAGCTATCTGTTTGGATATTAATGAGAAGACAGTTTAGCTGGCTTGGTTAGCTATTTGTTTATGGATATAATAAGACAATAATTAGCTTAGCTAGCTAAATTTACCTCACATGAACATTAGCTTAGCTGGCAAAACGTACCTCAAGTTACTTAATCACAGGACGTACAAAAGGTATCTGCATCGCTATATACTGTACGAAAGAAGCTGTTAGCTAACTACATTTACTTAATTGACGTTACATAAAGCTATGTTAATGTAGCTATCTGTGTGGGTTTTTAATAAAAAAAAAAAAAGAACTTACTTTTTTTATTTTACTTAACTGTGGTTAAGTTATTTAACTACCTGAAGCTATATCTGTGGAGATACAAGGTGACATTTCACTTACAGTAGCTGGCTAGACTTACCTCGATTCACTTAACCACCTTACAAGCAAGAAAGCCAGCTCAAGTAGCTTACCTGGCCTAAGAGGATGTATGTTAGCTGAATTTGTGTTGATATAGTGATGAAACTATTAGCTTAGCCGGCAAAACGTACCTCAAGTTACCTTACATGGATCCAACATATGCGGTGTTAAACGTTGTATTGAACTCCACACCTGCTGCTGTTGGAGGTATACGTGTGTGTGTGTGTGTGTGTATTGCTTTGGCACAGCGGTAAGATTTGAGTCAGGTGGCTCGTGTCATACCCTAAAGCCTTGGTGCAGAAATCTTGTATTCCACAATATGGCAGTCCCCATGATCAGGACTAATAGATTACCTGTCAGGTGCAATGAAGACAAATGGAGGCAGCTGCATCCTTTCAAGGTTGATTCAGAGCCCAGGTTTTAAATGCGCAACAGGGCGAAGGGATTTTTTTCCCCTCATACAGGTAATGCACAGGTAATGCGGTTTACGTTCTCATGAGAAATGACCTCAAATGTTGTTTGTGTGTGTGAGCGAGTGAAAGAGGAGAGGAGAGAGGGAAAAGAGAGAGGGGGACGCTTCCCTTCAGGATGATTTTATAATGAGATTAGCAATCGATCTCTTGTTGACCTCATGTGGCACGTTTATCAGTTTGTAATAACTTCCATACAAACATCTAATGAGATCAAGACGCTGAAACAGAGCCAGGAGTACGCACCGGATGCAAGGGTCAATTCGAACCAGAAGCCGTGATGCAAATGAAATGCTTTTGGTTGTGAAATACTCATCCACATTATTTCAGTGGACTACTGCTAAAGGAACAATTCAGCTCCTTATTCTAAATGTTAAAAAAATAATAATAATAAAACACGGCTATTTCTAGTTTTGTACAGAAGTGTATTTAAGAAGAGTAGAAATTTTATAACAATATATGAGCACTCAGTTAGCATGGCAGAAAATTGTCACATAATGGTTAAATGGGCAGTTTGTCGCTTTACAGTCCTCTGTTGTGCAGTAAAAACAACAACAACAACAACATTACCAGAGTTTATTTTTTTTGTTCACAACCAGCTTCGATGACTGTGATTAAACAACGAGAGGCATTCAAGTCAAACTGGGACTTTTGATTGTGCAGAATATCAGAACACAGTTATTAGAGGTAAAACTCCCTTGATTCCTCTATACACTAATGCACTTATCACAGTGTTTCACTAGTGCTCGGACACCATCAAGATAGAAAGTTTCTCAGGAAGCCTGGGGGCCGTGATCATTCTGCCTGATCCACATCTGAAACACTCTTCCGCATATTGGGAATTTTCAAGGATCAGGCATACAGTTTTTGCGTCGTTCAAATGTTTTTCTGCGGCTAAGAGTCTCATCACCGTACTGTGATTGAATTGTTCGTAAACCATGGATTGTGTTTTGCTGTACGTTCACTCTAGTAAGCAACAAGTTGCTTGCATCATTAGTTGTTTGTCTCCTTTGGGTCTGTCACAATTGTTACTGTAATGCGATGAAAAATCATAGTAGCTATACTGTACATACTGTAGCTTATGAATTGAACTGGTTAGATTAGTCTGTCTTGACTACATATACTGAGAGTCGCCTCTGCTATGGTTTTTTCCTTTACTTTTTAGAAATGGAAATGCAGAAAGTAATTTATTAAGCTTACAGAAGAAAATGCGAGTAAGGGGTGCTTGTGAAACTCTATACAATACATTTAACATGTTCATTCCTTCATCATTAGTCGTTTACTCATCTCAACAAGACATAATATCAAATAAGATTTGTCTTTAGGACAAGAAAAGTGGTTTGTGCCCAAACCAAAGGATCAAAATGCCTGTAAACCTCATGCTGGCATAAAACTCCAGCCCAGGCTTCATCCCGTAAATGGCAGTTTATCATTCAACTATTCATCTTGAAGCGTTTAAGGCAATCATATAAAGAACGATTTCGGCATGTACCATCCTTCGAGATTAAACGAAGATGAATCTTTCAAAATGTGTGTATGTGTGCGTTTAACGTCATATCCACGAAGTGGTCCTTCTCTCATTCAGAACGACACCATATGCCGAGCCATGCAATATCCGTGCTCACTAAACGCTACGGTGTGCGCCCTTCGACCCCGGTCTTGACCGAGGCAGCTGTCTCACTGCTCTTATATCGCCGCAGTTTGCCCTCCAGCTGCCCTGTGTGGTGTTTTTTTGATGTTCGGCATGCTCAGCCGACATGTTTAATCCAAGACTGCTCTGTGACATCTGACGTGCTTGTCAAATAGGATTTTGAGTGCAATATAAACACCACACACTGCTTCTAAATGACATTTGAGACATCCGAGTGCATGAAAATCTAAAAAAAAAAGAGAGATTTTTACTTAACTTAAATCCTATTTAGTCCACATACAAACTTACCCGATCTTCACCCTGAACCACATCATATATATTTATATTGTAATATCTGCGCCTAATTTGGTGCAAATTTGTGGGTTGGTGTTCTCTGAGACATTTAACTAAATACTAAATACTAAATACCAAAAACAAACCAGCTTCTTTTCTTACTCTACATTTTCCAGCAACTTCTAAGTACTGTCGTAATGAGAAATCCAGACCCCGGACCCAAAGTCGCAGAATGCAATGCAGCTGTTTGACGCAGGTGTGCTACGGCAGAGATTCGGCGATCTACGAGATGGCGAGCACAAAGGCAAAGACGGTGGAGTTAACAAGAAAGCTTTTTGAGCACAGTTTACAGGATTCGAGCACCATCACATCGTTGTGTTTATGTAGAGATGAAGTGAGGGATAAATCCTACTGGTACTTCTATCAGCGTGGAAATCCTGTTGTGGGTAATGTAGGAAGTGGTTAACCAAAGTGAAAATAAGCCAATATGTAAACCACCCTCACTCTCTCCCACTCATTCTCTATACTGCTTTTTCTGTACAGGGTTAAGGGTGGCTTGGAGCATGTCCCAGAGCACTTTGGGCACTAGGCAGGCCTGGATCCTTTCCCGGGGCTTTTGGGCCACTAGGTTTGGTACACCGTGGATGGGGTGCCAATTCATCGCAGTTTACACAAGCACACTCACACAATATGGGCAATTTGGAAAGCCAATTAGCTTAACTTGCATGTCCTTGGACTGTTGGAGGAAAGCAGAGTATCTAAAACCCAACAAGCACTTGAACATGCAAACTCCATGAGCATAGACAGAAGGATGTAAGCAAACCTTTGACGCAAGAGGTGCAAGTTCAATTCCCACCCGATGCCCAAACCCCAGCCACTGGATGCGTTGCTAGTCTCAAGCCCGGATAAAATGGGAGCATTACGTCAGGAAGGGCACGTGGCATAAAACCTGTGCTAACCTCCGCTGTGGCGAGCCCTCGACAGGAGTAGCCGAAAGTCTAACAACCACACAACCAAATAAACCTTGAGCTTTGCGGTTGATTATAACTATCAATATGCCTGTCGTTCACGGTAGATTTTTCCTTTATGGAAATTTCATTTTGGCACTTCAATCTTATTTAGAAAAATAAACTAATCTCGTCTGCATCTTGGTTATGTCTGTTAACCATTGGCGTTAAGACATTTCCAAATTCATTCAGACTAGCCAGCCAGCAAGCAAGCACTGGAACACAACAGATGTTGCTCTTTGTTTGGCTGCTCACATTAAGGGGTTGTTTATGATCTGCACATTTGATTTTGCACCGGATGCCCTTCCAGATGTGACTCAGACATTTTTAACCCAGGCTTAGTACCAGCACTACGGGTGATCTGCAACCCTAGGGGCGGAGTTTGTGGCCTTCCACATGGCATGCGAGATCCATACCACAGAACCACTAATGCCCCCACAGCAGCCTAATAAATATGACGTGTAGTAAGTAATATTATGAGGGGTGTTCAAGTCAAAGCACGACTTTTGACTTTTTAAGAGTAAAAACACCTTTTATTTCTCTATATAATCCTCAGCTACACTAATGCACTTTTCCCTGTGATTCACTTGTGCTTGGATACCGTCAAGGTAGAACGTTTTTTCAGTATACTAGAGCCATGATCGGACTGCCGGCTTCACGTCTGAAGTCTGACCTCGCAGGAACCAGCACTTTAATGGGCCAAACATATGAAAATGGCTTGTAGCGATGTCAGGACTGTACAGGGGAAGTGGCAAAACCTCCCAGCCTAGATCGTGTAATGTGCTAAAAGTTATCTGTTCACAAGAATGACTGCACTGGGCTCTTGGCCAGGATTGTCATCCATGGACATACGGCCTTCTTTAAAACGTTGGCACCATTCAAATGTTTTACCGCAGCTAAGAGTCTCATCACTGTACCGTGTTTAAAGTCTCCTCTAAATGTCAATGGCTTTCACGCCTTCAATCACCAGAAATTCCACCACAAATCCCGGCTTGACTTGAACGCCCGTCGTATTTAACACTGAGCTGCATTTGCATAACAGCTAGAACAGATCCAAAAGGTTATTGAATTCAAAAATGTTAGTGCTTATGTTTAGATTTCAAAACATCCTTTGGACAAATGGGATTCCGGATCAGCGTCTCTAAAGGTCTACTGCGATTCCTACAAGTTGATAAAGTGCAGGGCTCTAAAGATGGCGGTGCAAGAAAACAGAGAGTCAGAGAGGTGAGGTAAAAATCTGAAATGTAACGCAGCTGGAGCGTTCGTCAAGCGTTTATTAACAGCAGGGACACAAGGGATCATAAATATTTACCTTCTCTGGCGCAATAAGGAGCTGAGGGGATATCATTACCGAGCCGTCACTCAACATCAGGTCGGCGTGTCTGGCAGAATTATGAGGGGGGTTATGATGAATAATGTCATGACTCTTTTTAACTCAAGCACATTAACAGGCCCCGAGTGTGTGTGTGTGTGTGTATATATATATATATATAGATATAGATATAGATATATATATATATTAGTGTGTGTGTGTGTGTGTGTGTGTGTGTGGTCTGCTGGGCAAATTTGATTGTGCATGTGTGACACTGGGATTACAACACATCAGGCCACACAGAGAGAGTGGATGGATTGGGAGATAATCTGGATTAAAGCGTGAGAGGTTAAACACTTATTCGTCCAGCTTTCAGCTGTAAATCACGTAGAAGACAGACGACGTGCGTAAATAGCGAAAATCAATTTTCCGTGCGAGTGAACGAGAGCTGCTTGACGGGATCGTTAACATTCAGCGCCGATTCCTCCGGTTCTGCCGTTTCATCAACTTTAATCTGAGATTTGTCAAGACGGAAAAAATATAAACATTCTGGTTCTACGTCTCCAGTTATTAAAAGTAAATATGGAAGCTGGGGAGATTAAAATTACAGAGTAGTTAGGTTTGTTTGAGAGTTATTCAAAATTTCATCATAATTTAGTTAACTTATTTCCCAACTCTCCCTCTCTCTATTTCTCTCGCTTTCTCTCCCACACATACACAGTCCTTAACAATCCTTATGAGGACCCACCAGGCCAATGTCCCCACATTGCTAAAGCTGTTACATCGTTCTATCCTTGTGGCAAGGTTTGGTTCCCATAGAGATATTAACCATACTTGTGTTTGTCTTACTACTTATTGTTATTATGGACGTTTAGTAATAAATGTCACTGTGAATGGTACTGTAGGTCCTCAAGAGGACAGTAAGTGTGTGGATACATTCTTAATACATCAGATATTTCTTTTATTTTTGCGCATATTCAGAAAAAATATATCCATTATCCATATCCAGAAAATTACCCCACTGTGTCCTCGGGGCACTTCGGTTTCCTCCTACAGTCCAAAGACACGCAGATTAGCAGATTAGGCTAACTCGTAATCCCAAATTGTCCATAGTGTGTGAATGTGTGTCCTGCGATGAATTGACACCCCATCTAGGGTGTCCTGCGCCTCGTGCCCTAAGTCTCCTGGGATAGGCTCCAGGCCCCCCATGACCCTGTACAGGACAGGTGCTATAGAGACTGAGTGAGTGAGAGAGAGAGTGAACACCAACACTCCCCACCCACACACACATACACATTTTTGTCTTTACTATACTTATGAGGACCTTCCATTGACATACTCATTATGATGCCTAAAGGTGATGTTATACCAAAAGCTAAATGTAACCCTAAGGTCAGTAATTAAAAAAAAAAAAACATTTTGGATATTTTACTCTTTCTCATTAAAAGCTGCAGTACCCCCCCCCCTCACACACACACACACACACACACACACAGACCCCCAAAACAAAAACTTAAATCTCAATCTCATAACACAAAATCACACTGTATTTTTTGTTTCTTTTAAACAAATGCTGACATTTTTAGAAAAACAAACAAATCAATAAACAAAAATTGATATTACAGTCCTTGTAGAAACACTCGGTCCCCACTAAGATATAAAAACATGTCCACTTATGGTCACTCCTACAGTATGAGGACCTTCCATTGACAAGCGGGAAAAAAAAACTAAATCTAATTCTAACCCCAACGTCAGTAATGAACAATGAAACTTTTTTTGTTTTTTAGATTTTTTTTTTTTAATACATACTAGAGTTTTTGCAAAACAAACAAAAGCCTTGTAAGGAAGAGTTAAAGAAATGTCCACACAGCGTCAGATATTACAATCCTTGTAAAAACACTTGGTTCCCACTAAGATATAAAAGCACGTCCGTACACACACACACACACACACACACATACACACACACAGTCAATGTTGTGGAGGAATAGCGCCCTCATCTGTACACTCACTGCAAACTAGACACAAATCAAAGCAACACATTAACACAAAGCATGTCTGGGGAAAAAATTGCATACAAATGCATTTTCATATTTTCAGTATTGTACACTTTTTATGCAATCAGTGCAAATACCCTAAGCAGAGCTGTTTGAGGTGTGCATGTGTGTGTGTTTGAGGTGTGCATGTGTGTGTGTTTGAGGTGTGCATGTGTGTGTGTTTGAGGTGTGCATGTGTGTGTGTGTGTGAGAGAGCATATGTGTGGGCGTTTGTATGCGTGTGCTGTGTGAGAGTGGTGTGCATGTGTGTGTCCATCCCTCTTGCTGTCTGAGGTCTGCTGCTCCTGGCACGAGAAGGTAACTACCACCGCTCCGGCATCTGTTCCACCGAGCGCCACACACACCTCAACCCCGGGCCAGACGGACCACCGTGAGCTGCCGTCCTGAATGGAAATAAAATAAAATCGTACATCTTTTCATTTCACTTGGCCATCTGGAGACATAATGGCGCAAACGGAGCGAATTTTGTCTCGTTCATGTCGTCAACAGGCCACAACACTGTGTCCAGTACCGAGCAGTGTTTCTTTAATCTGGTATCAAAATAAGATGTAATGTTTTTCTCAGGAATTCATCGATATGATTTTTCATCAATGGTGCGTTCTAATGACTGAAAGGACTATTAACTCTTTTCGATAAATAACGTTATGAAAGTGCTCTTGGTGACAGACCAGGACTTGAGGATGAATGGCTTGCCATATATAATGCTAACTCACATCACCTGCATTAGCATTTTTGCAGAAATTGTTCTATAGTCATCTTTACTGATTTAAGGCGTCCTACAGAAAACCACTCCAATGCAACAACATACGCTAATGGCACCATAAATCACCTGTGATGCTTAGGCTCTACCTCTGTGCCGTGGATCAGATGATAATGTAGCTAATGATATGGCTAAAGCTGGAGCATACAGTATGTGTAAACTATAAAAATCTGTTTCGCTAATTTACCAGATTATTATTATTATTATTATTTTTTTTTTTTTTTTTAAATCATGTATCATAGCAGCAACATTTCATTAAATACATATTGGGTGGTAAAAGAAATTTTCCAAAGAATTAATTCCAAATGTCCGGTCACTTGTGTCCTCACTACAGCACATGGCACTGAATTAACCAGACAAAATCCTTAACAAATGGAATAAATGAATAAATAAATATGCTAGGCAACATCACATAATTACTTTCTAGTAGTTGTAGGCGACTTGAAAATAGCTAGCTTGTATTGTACCTATGTAAAAGTTAACTACCTACTCCATTACACATGCAGTAAAAATGTCTAGTATAGATTAAAGTTAATTTGCTTGGTAGTTTACGTAAAAATTAACTAGCTACTCAGTGCCATAAAAATAGTTAGTCTGCATAAACATTAGCTAGCGGTTCAGCTCTGCTAGCAAAACTAACCTTTTGCAGATTACTTAGGCTGCTTAAAGATAAACTAGCTAGTCATCTATATAAAAGTAGCTAGTCTGTATAAACATTAGCTAGCTGGTTGACTACGCATAACTAACTTTTTGGCCATATAAAATAAGCTGCTTAAATGTTACGTAGTTGTCAGCTAAAGAAGAAAAAGTAAGTAGCATAAAATCAAATCAACTGGTCAGCTACATAAAATTAGCTACTCTGCAAAAAAGTGTGCTAGCTTGTCAATTATGACTGACAATGTGTAAAATTAGCTCGTCTGCTTAAAGGTTAACTCGCTAGTCAGATATAAAAAGTAACTAGTTTGCAGAAAAGTTTGCTAGCTGGCCAACCATCAATTACCTTTTTGACTGTGCAAAAGTAGCTAGCTGGTCAACATGTTGGCTATATAACATTAGCTTATTTGTTTACTGAAGCTAGTCTTGTGTAAAAGTCTGCATGATAGTTAAATACCAAGCCAGCTATATAAAAGGAGCTAGTCTGGTATGCATGACTAGCTTTCTGGCTGTATAAAAAAAAAAATCACACTGCTTAAGAGCTAACATAGAAGTAGCCAGCCCACACGATGAAAGTTAGCCAGCTGGACAGCTCGCTCACTCTCACTCATCTTCTACACCGCTTTATCCTGTATTCAGGGTCGCGGGGGGCCTGGACACCCTGGACATACACACATACACACACTCATTCACACACTACAGACAATTTGGGAACGCCAGTTAGCCTAACCTGCATATCTGTGGACTGTGGGTTTAAACCGGAGTACCAGGAGGAAACCCAGCAAGCATGGGGAGAACATGCAAACTCCATGCACACAGAGACGGGAATCGAACCCAGACCCTGGAGGTGCGAGGCAACAGTGCTAACCAGTTTGCGTAAAATTTAGCTGTCCTGTCAGCAAGACAAAAGTTTTGTTGCTACATAAGATTAGCGAGTCTGAGTAAAACTGGCTAGTTAGCGACCTAGCTAAAACTAAGATTCATGTCACCATGTGACATAAAAATCCAAGCGTCCTTCTCTTCCTCACCTGTACAGATTGAAGTGCGGACGAGTGCGGCTTCTTCTTCTCCTATCCTTCGCTCTCAGGGTCGTCTGCATGCTGCACCACGGGCGGCTCCACCAGTTTCCCATACGACAGCGCCATCATAATCTGACCGATAACAACACACGCCGTCCATGTTTGAATCATACTGTATAGTGGTTACGGTAGATCGTCTGGAGATGGTTATGCTCACACATTCAAAAACGTTGCCTTACGCTCAGGACGTTCTCAGACTCCTTATGCTAGCTTATTATTTCAATAAGTCTAAAACTTGCTAACTAACCATTAAAGCCAATCATATTTCTACTGTAAGCTACATGAGGGCACCTCTGACCTTGGTTTTTTTTTTTTTTTTCAGAAATCTACCCGAGCTTGCACTGACCATGATGAGTGTGAGGAGGAACAGCATCATTCCCAGCATCACATACAAGTTTCCGGTTAAACCGCCAGCCCAGAGCGGCCCCAGGATGGTGGCAAGACCTCCAACAGACCGCCGTACTCCTTGACTAAAGCCTACAGGTCAGAAATATAAATACACACACACACACACACACAACATTATAAGACACCTGGGAACAAGAGCTTGTAAGATTTCATACGTTTGGTTTAATTTGATTCTCACGCTCACCTTGCGTCTTCTCTGCGGTGACTTTGGAGAAGAGGGACACCTGGGACACGGCGATGAAGGGAAGCCCCAGCAGCTGCAGGAACACCCCAATAATGAACTCGGTCAGCTCCAGAGCAAAGCCACCTGATCACACACCCACACACACATATGACAAGACAGTAGAAGATAAAGGAAACTCTCCCATATACAGAGTGTTAGTGGAAAATCATAAGTTTTAAAAGAGGCACACTTTGATTTATTTATTTATTTTTTTTTTTTTGGTCATGGAACACTTTTTTGTGATCCAGGCAAACATCTGTGTCTTTTTAATTATCCTACATTGGTTATATTTCTCGCTGCGCACACAGCAGGCAGTCATAAATAATTAAAAACCGTATTGAGGAATTGTACATCTTCAATATGACAGGCTTCGAAATTCTTCTGCACCCTAATGTAAGATATTCGAAATGAAATTTTCCTTTCATGAAAAAATAAAAAACCCACAACACCTTGATATTTGCAAAGGGAAGTAAAGAGCATCGCTCTACACGCTCCACCTGGCATCAAACAGAGCCAGCATATTGTGGCTGTCCGCACGCAGGTGTGTGCCAGTCTGTCCGGGCATGTGGCCAACAGAGCTCTCGCGTTTTATAACACACTCACTCACACGCCTGCTTACCTTTGGGGTCGGCGAGGAAGACGAGGCACCAGATGCAGGCCACGCAGCTCACCAGCAGGCCGGCGACGAGTAGCACGCGCTCCTCTAGGACGCGGCTCAGCCAGCGCACGAGGAAGAACCCGCTGATCACCTCGATGCCGCACAGGCCGTACATCACGCTGTTGCCAAGCTCACCGAACCCAAAGTACTTCTGCGTCAAAGGTGTCACCATGGTCTGGAAAGGGTCGCCATTATTTTTTCAAAATCAGTGGTCGTTTCCATAGAGATGGTGAGATGTCTTAGTGTAGTAAGTTTGAGAATTCATCACAGCAAAAAATTAAACGTGATTAAAAATCTATTTTTATTTGATTATTTTCCTACTACAGCACATGGCGAAGTTTTTTTTCCCCTCCTAAGTGGTGTCCAGTTCTTGTTAAGACGTGGCCAATCAAAAAGAGAGCTAACAACCAGAGAGGGCGTCATCTAGCACCGGCTTCCCTCGATGCACACGAAGCTGTCAAACTGCTGCTTGTGCATCATCATTAGATGGAGTGACATTAAACACTCAGAGGAAAGCGCTATCCACCCAGTCCACATGCGCAAGGTACCGAAAGGTACCCTTGATTGATTGCAGTAGTGCAGGTGTGCCACCCCTCCCTCACACTAGGCTCCATATTAAGGATGACTGTAGCGCCATCCGGGAATCGAACTCGCGATCTCCTGATGATACGTTGAACGCGTTTTAATTTTTGGATAAAAACTGTTTTTTATTAAAAAAAACCTTGTACTCTTCGAATCCGTGCAAGCTGTCTTTAGTCTTCTGATAAAACAAAAAATGAAGATGAAGAAGTCAGAAAACTTAAAGTGCTCACACTGTAGACCCCATTCCTTTTACATTTTAACCGAAATTCCACATCAACAACTAAAACATCATGCAGCTGCAATACTAGTTTCTAGTTTCGGTGTAAACTGTTGCCATAGAAACAATAACATTATAAGGAGCGCACCATGACTTGCCTTGTAACCCCCCCCCCTCCCCCAACCCAACCGTAATAGTTTACTGAATGACGGCCCGAGTGAAGCGTCTATGAGAAAGAACACACCTCGAGTGCGGTCTGATTAAAAAGCGTGATGAACTGTGCAGTCAGGAGAACCACCACCTCCTCCCTGAGGAACTCTAGACAAAAGAAAAGAGAGAGAGAGAGGGAGGGAGAGAGAGAGAGAGATGGATAAGTGAAAGAGACAAAGCTCTGGCACGGATCAATACAAGCTCTATCGCAATATCTCACAAAACACACAAACGTGAAAAAGGTGCACAAGTCAGTAAAGACTTTCCAGGGTCTGAGATGATCTCCTGCAGTCACAGCAGGACGAATCGATGATGAGTGATCCCGCCCACCCACATACACAGACACACACACACAATGGTGGAGGGTCTATCTACAGTATATAATCCACAGCTCCCTTCACTACGGGGGGGTGATGAGAGGAGAGACGCCGAGCAGACAGTTTGGGGTTCGGGTGCAAAGACAATTCAGGAAAGATTCTGGAATGTTCTGAGAATTGTTACAACATATTTGGTTGTACTGATATAAACGGAAAATATATATATATATACACTACCGTTGAAAAGTTTGGCGTCACTTTCTAACTCCATGATGGTTCCTGATGTTTATTTCTGTCTACATTGTAAAGGAATGCTGAAGGCGTCCAAAAAATGCATGAATCTCCTTTGAACAGTTGATATTGAGATGTTTC
>JAQQZT010000001.1:32868921-32884073 GCA_030068275.1 Clarias platycephalus
CTTGGCTGGAGTTTTAGTTTTTAGTTTTAGTTTATTTCTGACAGGAATGGATATCTTAACATATCATAAACTTCCCTGCTAATGCTTGCTAGCTAGCTAACACACGCTAATCTGGGTGGATTTCAACATTTAGCAAACACAAGACAGATAAATCTAACCTCTTCTTGCTAATTTTAATTCTCAACCTCCCTGCTAATGCTGCCTGGCTAATTAACACAAGACAAGCTCACCTGAGGTGATTTTTTGACAGGATATCTTGTTCGTATTTGGAACTTCCTTGCTAATGTTAGTTAGCTAGTTAACAAATTAGGCAGTAGGTGTCTTGTTAATAGATGCCTGTGAATTTCCCTGTTAGTGCTTGATTAAAAATTTTTTTTTTTAATTAGCACACGCTAACCTGAGGTGATTTCTGACCGAAAGCGAACTAGGTTAATCTTTCTATTAAAACTAATAGAGGGTATTTCTGAAAGGATTCAATATATATTTTATAAAGGTTGTTCGTTTTTCATGCTATTGCTTGTTAGCTCACTATGAAAAGATAATCAGATGGGATTTCTGACAGGATTGTTAATGTTTGCTAGCAAATGTTAACATCAGGGAATTTTTCAGAGGAATTAAATTCCAGTACTATGAATTTCTTTACACTTCCCTGCAGATTATCGCTAGCTACTTAATATAAGCTAATGTTAAGGGATTTCGAATATCTTGTTTATATAACTTCCCTGAGAATGCTTGCTAGTTAACATACGCTAACCTCAGGGGATTTCTGACTGGACTGGATCTCTTTATATTTATAGAACTCTGTAAAATTCATGGTAGTAAGAATGGATAGGTAAAATAAGCTAGTCTGACCATACTGACTATATGGTTAATGATTATAATTTTCCTTCGTTAGCTAGATATCTCGTAACCCGATAGGATTTTTATTTATTTATTTATTTGTTTGTTTGTCTGTTTGTTTATTTTAAGGCAAGAATACACACGCTTGACCAATAAAGCTACCTAGATGGCTAAGATAAATAAAATTTATACTCAGGATATCAGTATTTCGAGCAATCGTAACCCTACTTTTTATTGTACATTCATTCACTCTTTTTCTCGACAGTTTATCCTGTACAGGGTTGCGGGAATCCTGAAGCCTATCCCAGGAGACTTTGGGCACGAGGCCTGTACTCGGTACCAATCCATTGCACACACTCATTCACACACTACGGGCAATTTGGGAACGCCAATTATCCTAACCTGCCTGTCTTTGGACTATGGGACATGCAAACTCTGCGAGGCAACCCCGAGGCAGGAATCGAACCCTCAACCCTGGACCACTTCACCACCATTTATTATTATTATTATTATTATTATTATTGTATTGTACGTAGTACACATTCTTATATTATAAATTTTAGTTTGCAGTAAACTTTTGAAAAATAGTAATACATGATGGTAATTTATTAAGTGAGCACTGAAATGTAATGTACTGTTTAAAAGTTATTCAAATATACTGTGGCATCACCTATGTATTTAAATACATAATAAATAACCAGCATAAACATGTACACAGATGGTGAATGCAGCATCACACCACCGAGGGGCTCTGTTGGCATGCAAACATGGTTCTGTAGTTCAACTCATATTTTTAGTAATATTTGAGTATTATGTATTGTGTCATTATTTTAAAGGATAAAAGAGATAAATAATTGAGTCAGATTGAGATAGAGACCATGTACGAAAACATTCATCGTAGTACGTAATCAAATCCAGTGTTTATATCAAGTGTTCGAGTTAAAGCAGGACTTTTGATTGTGAAAAATAACAGAACACAGTTATGAGAGTGAAAACTCCCTTTATTTCTCTATATAATCCCCTGATACACTAATCCCAGTGTTTCACTAGTGCTTGGATACCATCAAGGTAGAAAGTTTTCTCAGTACGCTCGAGCCATGATCGGACTGCCTGCTTCATGTCTGAAACGTTGGCCTCCCAGGAACTTCTTTTAATGGCCCAAACATGTGGAAATGGCTTGGAGCGGGGCCAGTACTGTACGGGGGGCGTGGCAATAACTCCCAGCCGAGTTCCTGTAATGTACAAGTGGTGTTGATGAATGATGGTGTGTACAGTTCCTAAAGACAGATGTATCTCTTCCCACAGCTATCAATCTTCAAGGATCAAGTGTTCCACTCGCTGAATGTGCAGTGGGCTCCGAGGTACCTCGGGCCAGGATCGTCATATAATGCTTTACTTGTTATTACATTACCAGCATCCAAAGTGACCAAATCACCAGAAATGGCATTTCCACAGACATGGAAATGTCCACATCTCCTCAAAAAAAATAACAATATATATATCACTACAGACATTTATCATTTCCAGGGTTTAATAACTTTTCGGTAACATTCTACCATTTTTTATTCATATATTGCTGTGTTTATCATTTTAATGTTGATCGATGGCCAGTGGTTAGAATTTAAGCCATTGAGAACATAAACATAAAACAGCATCATGTTGGCTATAAAAGGCTTACACAGTTTGTGTGTGTGTGTGTGTGTGTGTGGCCATTAATACATGAACACACGCCAGGATCCCCGCTGAGCTCCATTTTCTGCACCCGCATTTAAAATAAGGACTAAAGTGTAGGAGATTGTTGAGTTCCCACAACACACATCAGCCCCCTGCTGCGCTCCTATTTCTGCAAATCATGCTCATCTATTACGCAGAGAGCAACGTTTCATTTCCCGTGCACTTTTGAACACATAATGACGTGACTCCTTATGCTCATGGATAACACTTCACACTTTAAGAAGAAAATCAAGACGAACAATGAACAGGAGTTAAGTCATTTCCCGAGAACTCGGATAGCTTGCCTTCCTGTTTATGTGCGGTCAGGTGTTTATTTTTATTTTTTTCCCCCAAAAGCAAAGCAGAATTTTAAGCACAAAGCAGAGCAGTTGAAGTTAAAGGTCAGTAGCTCTCGAGTCATCCTGGGATTTGAACTTACAACCTTTGGATCATTAGATCAGAACTGCAACTGCTGAGCCATGAGTTACACTGCGGTGCTGCTGAATTCTGGATTCTGATTGGTTGTAAGGTGTTGATTGATTTTCAGTAACAGCAGCTCTGACAGTAGTTAATTGAGTACTAGGGGAGCCCCACCTGAGTGCAGATCCTGACTCCTGCCTGCTACAGTACCATTACCCGAGCTCAGCCTGATGTACCCGTTTTCGCTGTAGACGATTCTGTCTACTGTTACATTTGGCGGGGAATGTCTGACACAAAAGCTGATGCTGATGCTGCATACTGTTCCTATGGGGGGAGGGGAACACGTCTGTGACACACCTTTGACAGAACTACTAGTGCAAACAATCAGGATGTTTTGATTGATTGATTCCATTTTATGCTGTATTATCGCTTTCAGTGCATTGCTCTGTTTTGTTGTTGTTGTTGTTGTTGTTTGAAAAACTTGGAAACTTCAATAATGTTTTACAAACTTACAAATAAATAATGATTAACAATGATTTATGTTGTTTAATAATGGTGTTATATTAATTAAATACCTTAATAATGGTGACTGAAGTTCTCTTGTTTGTGGCTTTGTCTGTTTGTGCAGGCAGGCCTGTGGCAGGTGTTCCTCACTGAATGTAACAGTAGGCAGCGTCGCCCGCAGCAAACCCGTGGATCCCCCTCGTGGGCACTGATTGTTTGTTTGCACAGGTAGTTCAGTTGTAGGCATGTCACAAACGCATTATTTGCTTAATGTAACTGTAGGCATCATGATCATCATCAACTTTTATGTCATCCTGTGAACGTGTCACAAGCGTTGTACAAAAGTGAAAACGGGTTCGTCAGGCCAAGCTTAACTGAAACCCGTGAGGAGCAGCAGCGAGTTTGACACCGAACTCTGTTTACAGGTGATGTTAGCACGCAGGCGTCAGGATCTGCACACGGGCAAAGTCATGGGTAAACCTCTAGTTCGCAATAAATAAATAAAAAAACAAATAATAATAACTAACCATAACAACAACAATTTGCAACTGAGGCTTAAATGTGCAATTGATTTAGTTTTTTGTTTTTTATTTTATTCCTTCATTGATTTATGAGTAACCTGGAGATATGTAGAACTAAATATTTATTTATTTGTTTATTTCTTATAGACTTTAAAAAAAAAAACATTTAGAAAGCAGACTTCTGATCCAGAGGGTTTATTTGTGTTTGGATGCCCTTCCTGTTGGTCCTTTTATAGACATTGTGTGTGTTACCATGGATCTAGGGGGCGTAGATTTGAGAACATGAGCGGGAATCATTCACACGCAAGAAACCTAATCTTGAAAAAAATAATAAAGGGATTAATCCTTAAAACTCAGAGAATTTTAGCGATGATTGGTTTGCAATTTTTTTATAAAAACATACAGTATATAGGGCCCAGGATTGTGCAGTATAGAGAGAGTGACATACAGCAACAAATAGGCAATATGTTAAACTGAGTTTTATTTTATTTTAACCAACTATTTAAACCTGAATGAGTGCGTGTGTGTATGTGCGTGTGCCCTGCGATGGATTGGCTGCCTCGTGCCCCAAGTATCCTGGGATAGGCTCCAGGTTCCCGCGACCCTGAATACAAGGATGAAGCGGTATAGAAGATGAATGAATGATATTTAAACCTGACTGAGCAGAAAATGTAAAAATGGTTTACATAGGCAAATAAATAGCACAGATACACATGATCACATGTTTTGAGGGTTGTTTCTATGACCAAAAAATAATAACGATACACGAATTTTTTAAGGTTCTACAGAGTTGCAATGTCATTCCCATGTTCCGGTAATGGTAAAATTTACTCTTAATAAAAGTAATGAAAACTTTTGTTCTACCTGACATATCCGAAAGCCCAATGGCACAGTTTGATGTTTGTTTTCACTGAAGCTTTACATATAAGCACATATACATTTCTTAATCATCATTGACCCGTGCTATGGTGCCGACGAAAATCTGTGCCGCTTAACTTTTATTACATAGTGCACTTTTACTAACTGTGCAAAGTTAATTCATTTTCATTATAGTAGTTATTAAAAGTATTTTTAGGGCCTGAGCACTATGACAGCCATCCGATGACATCATAGTGTGTGAAGGGCCCTCTTGTTTTAAGTTCTAGGCTTTCTGGGGTCTCAACATGCTCAAAAAGCCATAAGCATCAGCACACAGGTTGGAATCTGCTGCCATTAGGATGCCTGACAGTCTGGGCCCCGGGCGTGGCACTGTGCCTTCACATGAGATTTAGCTGCATATCTCGTACACACACGCCTGGGCGATGATGGCGCAGGTGATTAGGCACAATCATTGTTGCGTTGCAACTATATTTTACAATTAAAATAACATCATGTTTGTGTGTGTGTGTGTGTGGTTCTGTCCCATCATTTCTGTGGCAGTTATGTACCGGGTTGCCAGCTCGACACCCGACTGTATCTGAGCACTGACATTTAAAAAAAATTTAAAAATAATAATCCTGCATACTGCTTAACTAAATATTACAATGCATACTACTCTAGCACACTACACAGTAGTGTGTGTACTGTAAAGCACAACTGTAGCCCTGGCAACTTCCGCCTCATTTTCTCCCGGAAGGTCACAGAGTTTTTTTTTTGGTGACGTCAGTTTTGCTTCCTCTGAGCCGACTAGCTCGCTCTCCCGTGCGACTTTCTCAAAGTCTGATTTACTCCGTATAACACAGATTAATGCTCATTGCGCCTGCGCAAACAAACACAAAACAACGCCGTTGGAGTTTAAACAGATCAAACAAGATCTCGTGCGACGTCTGGATTAAAAAAAAATATATATATTAAAAACAATCCCCGGCGCGTGACCCAGGATCTCAACGTAAGCACTTTCAAGTTAGCACAAAGTGCGCGAGGCCTGCTCTCGTGCGCTAGCTACACGGCTAACACTGCAGCCGCGGGTAGCGCGCGCGGTTTTTCTTTCTCATTCTGTGATGTTGTATGAAAATTAATCGCTCCACATTTACACTTGTAATGTTTTATGACGGTTTTTTTTTTTTTTTAAGTTTTGTTGACGCCGAGGTCACGTTTCAGAGAGCTCGTGTGTCTGCTAACCGTGCTAGCATGTGCACGAGAAGGCTGTCTGCTTCGGGTCGCGTCCTGAATGGAGCGGTTTGGGATGTGAGGTGCACTACAATCCGGCGTCGACGCCATTTTAATTTTCGTCCCCTGTGTAGTGTAGTGAGGTGGTGGTTAGGATCGAGCCGGAGTGTAGTTGTGAGTTGGGGGATGGGTGTTTCTCCGAGATTTCTTTTCGTATTAAACACACGGTATTGACCAAAGAAACGTTTAAAGTCGATTTAATACCAGTACAAAGTCTGTAATAACGCAAATTTAAACACATCTTGTGGTATTGAACTACACTTATAATAGGGATTTAGCTTAGCATTAGCTAACTTATTTTGCAGAGCCGGCTTTACCGCTAACACTTGCTAACTAGCAAGCTAAGTAGCTGGTTGTTTATTTGTCTTATGTTCTATTTCTACCATCAGTACCACTTACTACTACTACTACTACTATTAATAACAATAATCATTACATATATAACAGTAATAATTTACATTTGTAGGTTAAATATTGAAACAGCTCCGCATTTTAGCTAATAACCAGTTTGCGTTTTCTTGCTAACTGAGCGCCAATGTGTAAGCTAAGCCTCTGACTGTTCTATAATCTGTAAATAATATCGAATTTAATATATTGTTATATCTATAACGTAATTGTAGCGCGGCGGGGTTCTAATTTGTTCCATGTGCTCTATCCCGAAGTGCACTATTGCGCGCCCGCACGCGCGCGCACACACACACACACACACACACACACACACACACATTGTGTCAGGTTGAGATTTGGAACACTTTCTGTTCCCCCTGAAGTGATTTGTGACGCTACCCTCAGCATCTTTACTTTTTTAGCGTGTTTGTTTGTTTTCTTGTTTGTTTAGAAGTGGACCACGTGACCAATGCAGGCACTGGCGTTATTGTGGCATTATTCCATCCTACTTGTTTGTTTATATATGTGTGTGTATCCAACATCTTTTCGTGAATACTTCTCTTAGGCGAGAATGACAACCGTTCACTTTTTTTTTATTTTTTATCCTGAACACGTGCAGAGACTCGCAAAGGCTCGTTATTGCTCTTAAATCTTTCAGATTTTAACTTTATAACGTTAAAGGCTAAACCGTTATACACAACATTAAAATCTCCATGCATATTGTGAGGTGAAGTTTGTTCCTCACTTCATTGTCCTTAAAATGCTTTTGATCTTCAATTAATTTTATCAGTGAACCTAAAACATTATTGTTGTTTCTTTTTTTGTCTGTGTGTCTGTATGCATTTGTAGATTTATTGTTTGTGTCATGCGATGTCTTCTGACTTCTTCTATTAACATCTGACCAACAGGGTGAAGAGTTTCCGCCATGCTCACCAATGGACCTCAGGTGTGTGAGCGTCTGATCCACGCTTGATCTCATGGTGAGTTTCACACACACACACACCACCGTACACGCTCATCTAAAAAAAATATATATATCGTAAGGATCCAAAGATATGTTCGCACTCGAATCGTGCTTTCTGTGTAGATTTACCTGTAAGACCACTTACTAGCTAACGTAAACCTTAAACAACTTATTCCACTTTGAATCGTTTAACTAGCACACTTCAATTTCTAGCAGTTAAAATTTCTTATTTGTATTTTGAGACTTAAGAACTTTGTGCTACGCTCACATTACCAGCCTGAAGTGACTCAATAATAATTTTTTTTAATCCTGTATCAGAAATATATCCGATCTGAGTCATTTTCGTACGCGGTCTTTGGTGGGATATGCGTCTTATTTGCAGTCATGTGACTTGATCTCCCTGTTTTTATTCAAATCAAATGACCTCATATGGAAGTGACCCAGACTCCGAACAGGCAGATCAGAAGTCATGTGACTTTTTGGCTCTGAACGTATGTAGAGCACACGCTGATGTCATCAGGCAGCGCCAGCAGTGTGGAGATTTCATTGCAGCGCTAGCAACAGCTGATAAAACAACTAAAGCGAAGCGTCTGCCTTCCTTCCTTCCTTCTTCTGGACCTCAACAAACACAGCCGACTAACCGCTTGTCGTTCCTCAGAGCAAAACCTGGAGCGCATTTAGTTTTCTAAAATCGCATCCGTTGTTTATGTCAGATAAAACACACGATTAAACACACATCCACGTACACCGGAGACGAGTAGGTGCCGTATCCTGCCTGACCCTCAGCTTCCTACCTTGGATACGAGAAAAAAAAAACATTTTACTGTGCTGTAATGTACATGTGACAAATAATTGAATAATATACTTAGATGAACTGGCTAATCTGCCAGTGACCAGAATTGTCTGGTTTTCCATTTGAGTGGCCGTGACTGGAATGTTCATAAAATCGAATTGATTTTAATCATACCCGCACCTAAGAGCCGTCCAGGTCACACAAACAACCCTCATTTCCACACCACCGTGATTCTTTCAGTGATTGGATTTGTAATTAACTTTTTTTTTATTAATATTAATTAAAGAAAGACGTGACGTAATGCAAAATGCAATTATTTGCCATAATGCAAAACCACAGACGGTGATGTATTCATGAATATATATTCATATCTTACTTTTCTAAAATATCCTAATTATTATTTATTTTCTTCATCCCGCTCTCCACAGGCTCCTTTCTCGCCCTGACGTCTTGGTTTTTTGCCAGGATCCAAAATGAGCATAAGCAGCGATGAGGTCAACTTCCTGGTGTACAGATACCTGCAGGAGTCGGGTAAGGAGAAGGAGTAGTATAAGCTATAGTATTATAGCTGGCGTATCACTAACTAATCTGAAATTCATCTCCGTGACTAATCCGGCATGCTAATGAGCAGCACGGTTTGTTTAAGAGAGACAATTGTTCACTATCTAGTTAAATTTCTTAATCTCTCTCTCTCTCACCGCAGGATTCTCTCACTCAGCATTCACGTTTGGCATAGAGAGCCACATCAGCCAGTCGAACATCAACGGCGCTCTCGTCCCCCCCGCGGCGCTCATCTCCATCATCCAGAAGGGCCTGCAGTATGTCGAGGCGGAGGTCAGCATCAACGAGGTGAGTGTGTGGAATAAATAAATTCTATAAGTATCGTGAGTTTATAAATATACAGATTGGATATTACACCATCCTCTCCCCCGCCCCACTTTAAAACCGTTTAAACACTACAAACTAGCTTCAAATAAAAGACTTAATTTAAATGAAACGAAACAAAAGAGCGACATTGTTACTGAGCAGCGTGTACCTTATTATTTATAAACAAACTTGCGTGTAACGCTGTAACAATGTGTTTCAGTTGGGCCACTCAGAAATCTGCAAATTTTGTATGTGGTTAAAAAAATGCCTATAAATATCTATTATTGTAGTTTAATAGACCCTAAATACTTTAATTTCATTTCAATCGTAGCTTAATACATTACTTTATAAAAAATAAAAAAAAAACAACGTAACCCTAGTACTGTACTGCTGTCTCCCGCAGTGCGAGAATGTAAAATACAGATGTTGCCCCTATATTTACTGTAACTCATGCAGGCGTGTTTTCTTCGGTATGCTCTTTCGTTTTCTTTAGTATCAGTACTTTAGGGTAAATTCAGTAATAATTCACCATCACAAGCATTGTTTTTTATTGCTTTGTGTTTTCTCTAAAGTACAAAAAAAATGTATATAGTATTATATTTTAGATGTTCTAGCTGAATTGATGTTAATATTTGTTACAGAATTAATATCGTCATAAAATTGTATTGTTCGTGATAGTTTAGCATTACAAATCACATAAAATATGATATCTTGGCACATAAAAAAAAAAATTCAGGGCATATTTTACGAAAATTAAAAAAAAAAAAAATTTTTTAATCTGTGAATGACCGAGGCCACAAACTCTGAGGATTCGACTGTATGATGTTGATGCATTTCTAGTCATGCGTGAGCATCATGGCTACCTTTCACCTCATCGAGCACTAATCATCCATCTCGGTGTCCTCAGGATGGCACTCTTTTTGACGGCCGCCCGATCGAGTCTCTGTCCCTGATCGACGCCGTGATGCCCGACGTGGTGCAGACGCGTCAGCAGGTTTACCGCGACAAGCTGGCGCAGCAGCAGCAGCAGCAACAGGCAACGCCCGGGACGGCAGGCAGCGCTGCTACCGCCGCCGCCGCCAAGAATGGAGAGAGTGCGGCGAATGGAGAGGAGAATGGCGCACACGTCTTATCTAGTAAGAGGAGACGCAATACTCTGGAGAAGTTGGGTCTGGAAATATTGACCTAAATGAGAATCTCTGAACGGAGGAGATGGTCTTCTGATTTTGTCATCAGATTTTTATTTTTTGTTTGTTTTTTCATGATTGTTTTTTATATTCCGTTCTCGTATTTCTTTCAGACCACCACTCGGACATGATGGAGGTGGACCGGGCGGTGGAGATCCCGGCCCATAAGGCCATGGTGCTGCGGGGACACGAATCCGAGGTGTTCATCTGCGCCTGGAACCCGGTCAGCGACCTGCTCGCTTCAGGGTCAGTCTCATCCGTCTAGACAAACCACGCATTTGCGCGTCGTACGGAAACGTTAAAAAACGCAGACCGGAGCCGAAAGGCTTGTGCGTTAACTCGTGCCGTGTGCATGTTTAGGTCCGGGGACTCGACGGCGAGGATCTGGAACCTGAGCGAGAGCAGCTCGGGAGGCTCCACCCAACTGGTGCTGCGCCACTGCATCCGAGAGGGAGGCCAGGACGTGCCGAGCAACAAAGACGTCACCTCACTGGACTGGAATGTGAGAGACGCAGCACAAGCTGAACATAGCTTTCTCTCCTCTCTCTGGAAGAGGAAACGTGGTTAGAGAGAAGNNNNCCCCCCCCCCCCCCCAACCTGCACCCCACCCCCCTCCCCCTTTTTACTTTACACTGTGTAGTGTGTTTATTTAATCAGCCGGGACGTTAACAGAGGCAGAGTGTGTGTTGGATGAATGGAAAGAGATAAAAATTAAGTAGATTTGTAGTGATCCATTTGTTGGAAACTTTACATTATGTGTCTCGCTCGCTTGCTTTTTTTTTTTCACACTCCACCTCACTATTATTTTAGAGTCAGACCTTGTCAGATTTGCATTATTAACCGTCTGTCTTTAATCTCTCTCTCTCTCTCTCTCTCTCTCTCTTTCTTTCTCCTTTCCTGCTTTATTCATATATCTCTATCTCTCTTTTCACACGGTCTCTCTCTCTCTCTCTCTCTCTCTCTCTCCAGAGTGAAGGTACACTGCTAGCTACAGGCTCTTATGATGGCTTTGCCAGAATATGGACTAAGGATGGTATGTCTCCGTTTATCTACCCCACAATGAGACTTTATTTATTTTTAGTCTTTTTCCAAAACCATACCTTAATTTTTTTTTACTCATCTTAGTGACTGACCTACCACTTTTTTTTTTTTTTTTTTTTTTTTATTAATAAAAAATGTGCTCTCTATAAAAGTAATAACCCTCGTACATGCCCCTTAGGTAACCTCGCCAGTACTTTAGGCCAGCACAAGGGACCCATATTCGCCCTCAAGTGGAACAGGAAGGGCAACTTTATCCTCAGCGCCGGCGTCGATAAGGTACAGTAACACCGTTGGCTCCGTGTGCTGAGCAGAAATGATCGGATGTGTGATGCTCGGTGTGCTTTAAGCGAACACGGCTGTCTTCCTTTCAGACCACAATTATTTGGGACGCGCACACAGGAGAGGCCAAGCAGCAGTTCCCATTCCATTCAGGTAAGTCGCTCCATGGATCACGGTTTAAAGATTAGAGTTTTTTCGGCTCACGGTTCGGTCAACGCAGAAGAGTAGGTAGGTAATCACCGTGCAAGCCGTCTATATATGTACGTATGTATTATAAAAAAAACTCAGGAGAGGGCTCGGTTTCTTGGGATGCCAAGAATACCAACTACTTTGCTGTTTATTGATGGTAAATGTTTGTACAGGTAGTCCCCAATTTGTACCCAGCTCACATGTATTGTACAAAAAATACTTGCACACCCGAGTGCACCAGATACCAATATATACAATATTTTCAGCATGTAAGTGAATGTATAAAATATCTAACACCCGGTATATTGCTTGTGTTGGTGCATGAGAAATGAGTCGGTCTCACTGGTTTCGATGAATCAGTCCGATGATAGAAAATGTCTGTCCTGTAAAGCTGTCCTGTGGGTGAATAATCCAAATTTCTGAAAATCCTCAAAAAACCACAGTGTTCACAGTCCAAAACAGCTCTGAGACAAAATGGCGTCCGTGATTCCCCTTCGCGATTTTAAGGCGCAGAGACAACATTGTTAGTGAGATTCATTTCCTTAGATGCGGTTACGGTTGTTGGCCACATGGGGGGGTAGTGTTGGTATGCTTTACATTGTATATTCGTGTCAAAGGTGTATAAGACTCACTTTATCAGACTTAAGAACAATTCCGACTTGCGAATGTGCTCCCAGAACGGACCTCGTTCGTAAGTCGGGGAATACCTGTATTTGGGGTAGGTAGATTATAAATTAGTTGTGTGTTTATGTATTTACATTACATATTATCAACCATTTGTTGAACCATTGTCCTTTTTATAATCGATATAAGTATCGCTTCAGACACCATTTTAAAAGTATCGGTTTGGCACCGGTATCGTTAAAAAAACCCAAACGATACCCGACCTTATTTTACATCTATTTGTCTCTATTGAAACAACTTATCTAAATCTAAACTCCTGACTGAAAACCGTTGTCCTGTGATGAAACTGGTGTTGTTTCTTTTGTGACTCCGCCCCCTAAAAGAATCCATAATCCGTTTTGCTGAACGATTTTTAACATGTCTGAGAGTACAGTGAACTTGTGTACTGTTGCAAATCTGTTCTGAATTACTTCATGAAATGTATATCTATATTTTGTGTGTGTGTGTGTGTGTGTAGCTCCCGCCCTTGACGTGGACTGGCAGAGCAATACCACCTTCGCGTCCTGCAGCACAGACATGTGCATCCACGTGTGTAAACTGGGCCAGGACCGACCGGTCAAAACATTCCAGGGTCACACGGTAATGCCTTTTTTTTTTTTTTTTTTTTTTTTTTTAATCCTTTTGTAAATTATGCTTTTAAACCTGTCTGTCGTGTCAACACACCTGTTGCTTGTTTTTAATTTCTTTTTTTCTGTTTGTGTAGAACGAAGTGAACGCCATCAAGTGGGATCCGACCGGCAGTCTTCTGGCCTCCTGCTCCGACGATATGACGCTAAAGGTGACGGCGCAGTGCTGTTAATAATGTCCGGTTTTACATCTGTATCACTTGGGCACATTAGATTTTCTTTCGCAGCCATCCTGTGTAATCTCACTCGCTTTCTTTGCAGCTTTGGAGTATGAAGCAGGACACCTGCGTTCATGACCTGCAAGCTCACAGCAAAGAGATCTACACCATCAAATGGAGTCCCACAGGACCCGGGACCAACAACCCGAACGCCAATCTCATGCTGGCCAGGTACCAAACCGCCCCCTAGACGTGCTGAAACAACTCGTTCGATATAAAGCCCCTTTCTCATCTGCTCCTGCAAACCCTAACCTACCCTTCGCTCCTGCAGCGCGTCGTTCGACTCGACGGTGCGGCTGTGGGACGCCGAGCGCGGCGTCTGCGTACACACGCTGACGCGGCACCAGGAGCCTGTCTACAGCGTCGCGTTCAGCCCAGACGGCCGTCACCTCGCCAGCGGCTCCTTCGACAAATGCGTGCACATCTGGAACACACAGGTAACGCTGACCTCTACAGGCGAGACTCGACATTTATTCTTTTTTTTTTTTGGCATTAATTTTCAGAGTGTGCATTTCTTGATTTGCCCACAGAGCGGCGCCTTAGTGAACAGTTACAGGGGAACGGGCGGGATCTTCGAGGTGTGCTGGAACTCCAGCGGAGACAAAGTAGGAGCGAGCGCATCGGACGGATCGGTAGGTTTCCACAAATTTACAGAAACATGCAGCATGTATTAATTTACCCTTGATATGCAAAATCGAAGAAGTGTTGACATTATTAGAGGCCACTCCTATGATTATTATTATTATTACTATCATCATACTGGCATGTTGAGGTTCATATTAATAACACACCCAAGGAAAGTTTTGGAAACACAACAGATCACTTCCCAGTTCCGCACCTCTAGCAGTGGCCTAAATCCAACATGGCCGTCGAAAACGTCATGAGAGTCAAGCGGCAAGGACGTGGACTTTCCTGTTTAGTGGCGATGAAACGTCAAAGGTGTTTTCTAAACGGTTATTCCGGGAATCAGTGGTCACCTCTCGATACGATATCAGGACATACAATTCTGATTCTCCCGATTTTATTACAATTTTAACCTGAAGAGTAAAAAAGTAACTTAAAAGTAATTAAATGTAGCGCGTTCCTTTGTTTAAACACTGCAAACTAACTTCAGTTACAAGAGTTTAACATCGTCTTTCTAACGCGTGCGATTTCAGGCTAATTAGCGCTCGCGATGTTTTGGGACTGTGGGTTTGACAGTAATTCGCTCACAGAGTTTGGAGAGAAAAAGGCAGATCGAAGGCTTTTAACACGTACGATTTTTGATGCACAGTTTTTTTTCTGCTGCGTCACTCAGAAGCTTCACCGGCCACGCCCAAACAAACTGCACACCAGACGATTCTGATCACTGGGCCATCGACCGGTTCATCTCCGTTATAAACGTGATAAGGTTTTAAAACTCGATTCTGGAGTCAGTGGGGCGATGCGTGAATCACCGCACAAAAGAATCACGATCCATAACTGGATCAAACATTTTTTTTATTTTCCCCTCATCTCTAGTAGATATACAGTCGTAGTCTATGTAAAGCACCCTACACTGTAAAAAATCTGACCTAGGGTTTACTCAAAATAATTATGGCAACAAAGTGACACATAATATATTTAAGTAAATTTTACTACTATAATAATGAGTACGAAACATAGAATAAATTATTTAAATGTAAGACAATATATTTAATTGTAAATTAAATCAAATCTTTTATTGTGTTGGATTTAATATTAACTGTCGAAAATATAATGTATTCAGCATAAATATTTTAAGCTAAATTAA
>JAQQZT010000001.1:32909337-32927591 GCA_030068275.1 Clarias platycephalus
CAGTGTTTGGGGGTCGACTGACAAACTGTCTGCGGCCTCTAGACCCAAAAAGGACAATCTTACTTTCATCAGTCCACTAAATATTGCACCATTTCTCTTTAGGCCAGTCAATGTGTTCTTTGGCGAACTGTAACCTCTTCATGTCTTTTTTCCAACAGTGGGACTTTGCGGGGCTTCTTGCTGATAGCTCGACTTCACATAGCCGTCTTCTAATAGTAACAGCACTAACCGGTAACTTTAGATGTTCTTTCAGTCGATTTTGTTATTCTTCGATCCATTCGAATGGTAGTTTTCCATTTTCTTTCTGCTTTGGGTCTCCATTTTAAAGCTTAATAATGATTCGGTATCATTTTATCAGAGCAGCCGATCATTTTCTGCACTTCTTTGTATGTTTTCCATCTCTAATCAACTTTTGAATTAAAGTACGCTGTTCTTCTGAACAATGTCTGGACGACCCATTTTACTCTGATTTTCAGAGAGAAATGCACAGGACGAGCTTTTCTGCATTTATCCTTAAATAAGGGGAACTCGTTTAACACCTGTTTATCACAGAATAATTTACCTCTAATTGAACTCCACATTGCTATTATTTTGAACAGACTAATATTAGTTTTTCTTCACTTACATTAAACTAATAATATATTTAGCACATTTGTCTTCATGTTGTGATTGAGAATAGAATGTGCAGGGAGTCCAGTGCGTTTATGTGATTTAAATTAAACGTTATTATATGGATATGGAGCTTCACTCACTTTTTTTTCAACACACGGCTATTATTTTGAACACCGCTGTGTATGGCTCACCGTCAGGTTCTGTGTGGAGAAGTGGGGCAGGGTTAAGCACAGTACAACATTTAACAGTGATATTAGGCATTTCTAACAGTGTTAGTCGTATAGCACATCCATCTGGCTATGGTCAGCTGTGGAACTAGGAGTGTAACCCACAATATCACGCAACGCATTAACGGCTTTCTCAGCAGCTGCCACAGATCTTAAACGCATAGGCAAACCTGCTACGGGGTGGAGTCTATAAGCTACTGAGTTTCCCTCCATGATCTTGGAGGAGGACAGATGACATACACCCATGTTTTTCATCTACTGCTTGAGTGAAAGACCTATTTGGATCTAGTATACCAAGAGTGGGAGTTGTTTGGAGGGCTCTTTTTAGGTTTACAAATGCTTGTTCTGCTTCTGTTGTCCAACTAAGTGCACTGTATTGCTATTGCACACAAGGGAGCCTCGACAATTGCATAATCATGGATGAACATCCTGCAATATGAACACATACCTAAAAATGACGTGAGCGGTTTCTTAGTGATTTGTTTAGGTTTTTTCTGAATTGCTTCAACCCGGTTTCCTTTTAACTTCTTCCCCTCTACGGAAATCAAGCGCCCCAAAAATCTCACCTACCTGCACGAATTGTAACTTTGACAGGCTGGACTTGTGGTCTTCTTGAGCCAGATGTTTGAGTAATACAACAGTGTCTTTTTCACATTGGTCCTGAGTAGCTGAAGCTCATCTTCTTTGTGACGCATAGAAAACTGTGACTCACCCAACCATTCTGGAGCGCCTCCCTCCGCCCCCTTCCAATCTCCATTCTGTGTTTTATCCGCCTGACACTTTGTTGGGGCAGTCTCTCGCCCAATCATTGTTGAGGCCAGACACCCAGCATCAATATGGTCGTCCAGGTCCACTTCCTCTGCTCCACCCATGCCCTTGCCCTAGCCCACCCCCCTGCCTCTGAAATCTGGAGCAGGGCCTGGTGTGCAGAATGACTCGTATTTTTTCTTTGTTTCTTCTGCTTTTCTAGGTTTAAAGGTTTCTCTGCATGAATGCCATGTTGTTCAATCAATGTAAGTTTCCCCATGTCCCATGTGAAGCACGTGTCCTTAACCTTTTTCGTCCATTCATGAAGCTATTTCTCAAGTGTGCTAGTCATGCTGGGTGGTTTCTCCAGCCCGCTGTGTCGCATCATGGACTTCTACCAGACTTGTCAAGTCTTGGGAAACTGTTTCTCCATCTTGTTGCTTACACATTGAGATCTTTGTCATGTCCATTCACACTGATCCACTCACATCACATACTGGCTTAAAGATTCTGAACCATACGTAGTCTGCATATATTTCATATTTGGGTATGAGAGCAGTTCTGCTAATTTTCTCCATTCTTCTAGCTTTTCTGTTGCCTAGTTTGTTTGTCACAAAACCTGAGTAATTCTGCCTGTTCTTCATGTCTAGTCTTGTTGTGACTAGCCCCCATTTTTTCTCAACAGTTTCCTAAAACAGCTTCACATAGATTATATTTTACCTGCGTTTCCCCCTGGCGGGGTCCCTTTGTGGACTTTACAATGAGCTCGTCAGCCCAAGGATGGGTTTCTCCAAAACCTGCTAAACCCTTACGCCAGAATAGTGGCCACCTTCTCGCGGTCGGTCTAACACTGGATGCACTTCAGTGGCGCGCTGTGACAAATCCCAGGTATAAGAAATGTCTCTCACACACACTTATCATCTACGGAAGTGGCGCTTACTCTTTAATCGATGTAGACCTCGGCGCTGAACATCATGGAGTCGGTCCAAGCTCCTCTGCATCAGTGGCCAATCAGTGAGCGGTGGACTAAGTAAGGCCCACGCACTGCGCTTACTCGGACGCCTGCAGCTGCTCAATCACTGGGTACCATCTGGGGTGCCAAAGAACTGTGGTGAAAATTAAATTAACAACTCTGGACATTTCAAATAGTATCACAAGAAGAGTAGAGGTTTATTTAAAGAGCGTCTGGCGTTTCTGTTACACACACCGCAAAAGCGTCTGCAAGAGAGAGGTAACGCCCCCTCATCTCACAGTGCTTTATATATTCTAACGGAGCAGGTCATGGTGACATCAGAGCTGTTCCCTCTTCTGACACCGAGTTTCTATCAGCATGTATAGATCAAGGCCTTTACTCCCTGTACATCCTGTTCTTTCTTACATGTACACATATTCCAAGTCTGCATCTCCAACTGACCCATGATCATGTAGACTTTTAGAAATAACACACATTAAAATTTTATTTAAATTTTTCTACCACACACACATTACTTTTTTTTT
Source organism: Clarias platycephalus (assembly GCA_030068275.1). Lineage (NCBI taxonomy): Eukaryota > Metazoa > Chordata > Actinopteri > Siluriformes > Clariidae > Clarias > Clarias platycephalus. The sequence continues at coordinate 32,912,421 of JAQQZT010000001.1, forward strand.
TTGGAGTGAAACATCTCGGTCTTTTTATGAGCACAAAAATTAAATACTAAGGGGAAAAGAAAAAGAAATACTCTCAAGTAACAACAACCATTTAAATAAATTCAAATACAAAAAATAACTAAACCACTATTTTTGACTGCTGTTAAATAATGTAAAACATTTCAACTTTCTTCCTAAAACAGCTTCAAAAGAATCACACACTTTAACACAGCCCCTTTAAAATCACATCTAATCCTCAATTCAGATCAGCTTCCGTAGATTATATGTGTGTGAGAGAGAGACATTTCTTATATCTAGGATTTTTCACAGCGTGTCCGCGTAGGGACCGCTGCAGTAGTGCATCAAGTGTTAGACCGACCGCGAGAAGGTGGCCACTATTCTGGCGTAAGGGTTTAGGCAGGTTTTGGAGAAACCCTGTAAAGGCAACAAAGGGCTCCCCCCAGATGTAACAGAGTTGCCAGATGTTCAATAATTATCATATTTGTAGGATAGCTTGGATCTTCATATAATAAATGAGGATTAGTTGTTAAAAATCTCCAAATGTAAGATGTATTTGGGGCATCATAGTTTAACAAATTTGGATCCAGTCTGGTTGCTCATTTTATATTAATTTAAGGTGAGCCATAAGTGTCCATACACAGGAAAAACTAATTTATCAGAAATGTATTAATATATATATAAATTTGGGGGCACATGAACATGGTGTATCAGGAAAAGATAGACAAATCATTTGAAGGGCCACATCACCAACACAGATGTTCTATTGCATGTTCATTAACAGTGGGTGAAAAACAATGGAACCATGTAGAACAGATTATATTAATAAATTAAACAATCTTTTTTTCCCTATGTATGGAAACCTATGGCTAGTAAAGTCTGCTAGATGCATCTCTGAAGTTTGGGTGGAGCAGAAGGGGGCGTGTCCGAAAGGAGCCTCGGGAAAACCTTTCCTGCATTTCACAATGAACACGTGTCTTGTATTAATGCAAAATATGAAAACGCAGACAATCTTTGGGAGAAAAAGGAGTTTTGATGGGGAAGAACTTAATTATAATGTGGACTTGAGATCATTAAGTGTTTAATTCCTTATTTAACAAATAGAGTAAAGGGCAGATTGCATTTAGCGCTCCAGCTTGTGGACTCTGATCAGCTCAAAGGCAAAATATACTGAAAGAGATCATCACCATCCTCTTTATTGTCAAATGAGCCAAACACGACATAAAACATTTAAATCTTTTAAGTGTTAAGACCCACTTTTGAAGAGGACTTCACACAAAGTACTAGATAATATACAATTAAATTAATACATTCAAAAAGGAGAACAAAAATAAAAGGAGGGAAAAAACAAGGATAAAAAGTGCCTTTGCGTTTACTGACTGGGAGGATTGAGATAGAGGGGGAGAGAGAGAGAACAAAGTTAAACTGCACACATGTGTTAGCATAACATAATTGGCAGACTTGATGCAGCACTTGTATCTTTTAGTCCACAAGTAAATCACTAAACGATGAAGAACGTCTAACACGGATATCTTGAACATACTAGGGAGAAAATACCTGATAAAGAACACGTTTAAAGAACCCATTTTATATTTTTCTTCTGTAAACGCCACTAACCGGGTCGACACCGGTACGACGCCCACAGCTGTCCGCACGAGAAAGTCACACGTCACGTATCGAATTCGCACGTCTGATCCGCAGCCAGCATTGAGGAGAAACAGGCTTTTTTTAAATATATATATATTTTTAAATCTTCCGATAAAACAAGCGCAAAATAAATGCAAGTGATTATTCTGTAGCTATCCCTGCATTTAAAAAACAAACAAACAAAAATCTCCGGCGGTCTAAATCAGATCGGCCACGTTCATGGGCATCTCCTCCACGGTGGTGTTGTAGAACGTCTCGATGTCTCGAAGGATCCGTTTGTCCTCTTCTGTGACGAAGTTGATAGCGACGCCTTTCCTGCCAAAACGACCTCCACGGCCAATTCTGGGAAAGGGAGCGCATTTTTTAAAACTTGCATTTTGTTGTTTCATTTCAAACAGACCATCATGCTGTGTGCGAGAGAGAATGCTCCTTACCGATGGATGTAGTTCTCTCGGTTCGTCGGAAGGTCGTAGTTAATAACCAGGGAAACTTGTTGCACGTCAATACCACGAGCCTGGGAGATAGGAGGAGAAAAAAAAATTGCTGCATTAATCTACACAGATCCACAGACAAGAACTTGTACAGGAAGCGGCTCATCATCAGGACTCACCAACAAATCTGTAGTAATCAGGACTCGGCTAGAGCCGGACCTGAACTCTCGCATGATGATATCACGCTCTTTCTGATCCATGTCTCCATGCTGTAAGAAATATGCGCGCAGTTGAGTTATTTATTTAGGATCATTCATATCCGACTAAACACCACACTCGGTGCAGGGAGATTACTCTCGGGGCGCACGATCAAGTCACGGCTTCAAAAACGGAACAAACTGAATGTAATATTAAACACCAACATGTGATATAACCTTGAAGGTTAAAGATTGAGTCGTCTCATTTTATAGCATGATGTTAAAACACCCACAGCTCTACTGCCTTCAGTAATGTTTTAAATGATCCCTTTGATCCGTGTTGTCTGATTTGTCTCTAGCAGTTATATTCCTTCTTGAAGTATTTAAATAAATGCAACATTTTTCTCCATGAAAAAAAAGTGAGATTTAAATACATTACAGAATTCGTCAACTTCATTTTAACGTGAATCGATTCGAAATCAAAAACTGACCCACAGACTTAAACTAAACAAACCGCTATAATAAACTGCATAATTGATTTCTTTACATTACACACGCTTACATTAATCCATCAAATTATGTGCACCATATCACATAATGGCACAGTATTAGTAGATAGTCCCCAACTTACAAACAAATTCAGCACGTTCTTAAGTCGGATTTATTCCCAAGTCCCAAAGTTATACGCCTCTGACATGAATATACAATGTGAAGTAAACCAATCCACTAGACTAAATGTCTCCTTTCCCCACACTGCCATCATGTGGCCAAAAGCTGTAACCACACCCGAGGAAAAAAAATCTCGAACCGTGTAGTCACTACGCATTTAAATTGCAAACAGAATCACGAATGCCATTTTGACTCAGAGCCGTTTTTCCACTGTGAATTCTGTTTTGTTAAAGATTTAGCAAAATCAGGATTATTCACCATTACAGGACCGACATTTCATCATCGTGCTCCTGGACTGATTCATTGAAACTGGTGAGGCCGACTCATTTCTCCCTCACCCCCGGACTCTCAATATACCCGGCCTTTAGACATTTTATACATTTCACTTGTACACTGAAAATATTGTATACAATTGTAAATATTGGTATCTGGTGCAGTGCAGTGTCTATTTCTTGTACAAACAGGCGAGCTACTTTCACGATTTGTTCTGATCTACTCACGTTTGTAGAATCGTGGTCCGTTCATATCTGCAGAAATTCACAACTTGAATGTTGGGGACTACCTGCATTGCGATGTTTGACGTTTTCAGTTTAGATGTCCAGCACTGAGGAAAACGTGGATGCTCAATGCTAGTTTTGTTTGTTTTCTAACATGGCCGCTACATAAAGGACTGTATATTCAACCTTTCTGAAAACCTGTATGAGTATAATTTGTACGAGTACGAGATTCAGATCTAGTAACCTCAAGGTTTTAACCATACGCCAAGACATTCAAAGGATTGAATAACAAAATTAATTTACATTAATTTTTGGCCACGTACTGAAGCCTGATCCTTCAACCTGATTCATTTAATTTTTACAGAGAACACTTGAAACGAAAAAGCTGTTTTGCTCCTCGAGCCGTTATTGCTGTGCGACCCCAAGTTACCTCCTGCACACTGAGCCAGTTGGTCAGAGGTATGATCAGTAAAGTAAGAAAAATCTCTCCAGTGTAGTCAGTCCCGAAAGATGGTATGCCATCATTTCATACCCGACCCAACAAGCCAAACCTGACTTAAAAAACAAAAAGGTCAGTTTCTCGTACCAGTGCGGACACTGTAAAGTCTCTGGCGTGCATTTTCTCAGTCAGCCAGTCCACCTTTCTTCTCGTGTTCAGGAAAATGACGGCCTGGGTGATCGTCAGAGTCTCGTACAGATCGCAGAGCGTGTCCAATTTCCATTCCTAAGACACAAAGGAAGAGACTTTTTAGCGCCAACCCACGACAAAGCAAAGCACAGCAAACCGTGCGAATACTGAAGTGTAGCGCAGAATCTTGAGACGCAGGACACGGGACATTAAGAAAGAGGTCCCTCCCGGACTCATTTCCGATGCTGCGTTTTTTTGTTGTTGTTGCTCTTCCTTCTTTGAGACGTACCATACTAGCATGATCGGCAGGGTTAAACCAAAAGGCTCAGACCTGCCGATTTTGGCATGGCGCTTTTGATAAAGAAGGTGTTTGTGTTTCTCAGGCAAATCAGAGTGGTTATTTGTTTGCGTGCGTGTTTAAAAACCACCTCTCTTTCTACGTTGATGTAGAACTGCTTGATACCCTCTAGGGTAAGCTCCTCTTTCTTCACCAGGATGCGCACGGGCTCACGCATGAACTTCGTGGTCACGTCCAGGACCTCTGCGGGCATGGTGGCCGAAAGAAGCACCACCTGAAAGCAGACACGGCAGAGGCGTAAAGGTTACTTCGCGCCCAGAGAGCGTCTGTTGATCACAAAAATATCAAGATCCGTCACCGACTGTGACGTCACCACAAACTGTTTGAGTGCTCTAAACAGGACTAAAAAAAATACATAAATAAAGATAAGATCTACAAACTCCCTGCGACCACTTTCTACTTGCTTTTCCAAGTTTATTCAAGTAGAAATGGGTTAAACTGTTGCACTGAGCCTTGAAACAAAGGCCACCGGACATTAAGAAAGAGGTCCGGCCAAGTTTCATTCCCGGCGCAGGGCACGTTCGTCTCCTTCCATGCTTTCACTCTGCTGGCATTATTACATAAACCAGGAGACCTGGACTCTGTAATTTAAGCACAGTTCTTTTGGATGGAAGGAGAAAAATAATAAATAATAAAAGGTTCTTGCTTAAGAACTGAATCAGAGCCAGCTCCCCATACCCACCCCCACGGATTTCTGGTTCTGCTAGAACACCACCCCAACTCACTTGAATGTTCGTGCTCAGCTTCTGAAAGATCTCATAGATCTGATCCTTGAAACCACGACTCAGCATTTCATCGGCTTCATCCAAAACGAACATCTTGATCCATTTAGGAGCTACGGAGGTGGGGGAGGAAAAGGGGGGAAAAAAAAATTAAACAAGGTTTATAGAACCACCCATACAGGTCACACTATGCCACAGTGGAAAGAGCTGTGATCAGTAAAGTTAAAAAAGCATCTCCATGATGTGTCAGTCCCGAAAGATGGTATGCCATCATTTCACACTCGATCCAATAAAAGAGGGGGGGATAAAAAAAATATATATTTGAGCCTACAGAGAAACCTCCTGTTCAGCATGTCGAACACGCGCCCCGGGGTTCCCACGACTATGTGCGGCGCCTCCGCTTGGAGTTTCTGCATCTCGTTGCGCACATTGGTGCCTCCGATACAGGCATGGCACGACGCACCCATGTAGTCGCCCAAGGCCAGGATGACCTTCTGAATCTGTGCAGACATAAGAAATAACAGTGGTCAGACTTATGAATTAAAAAAAAAAAAAGCCTTTGCATGAGCTGAAGCAACAACGCAGCATTTAGGCTCCGCCCACTGAACACAACCATGCTTTCAGACTGGACAAAATTTCTTAACCTCACTAACGTATCACTCCGCATCCTGTATTATACATTCTGATGTTAATTAGACCCAATCAGAAAAATCAAGAAAAACATTTTTCTTCAACAGACAAGTTTTTTTTCTCCATTAATTGTTTTATAGTAGGACAAACAAGCAAAAAAAAAAAGTCTAAAATACACACAATCTTAAAATAGAAGAAATACACCATCATGAAAATAACATTTGATTTAACAACATGGAGAATACTCTCATTTATGCACATCTGATTAACTTTATTTGCTAAAGATTAATTTAGTTGTTGCAGTTCTTGTGGTTATGTTCCATCGATACTCTCTCCAAAACAGTATTATGTATTTATATATAGACATGTTTTTTTTTTATATTTGAGGTGGTAAAATGCTGCTGCTCCTCTATAATCCAGCAGGTGGTGCTCTCTAAACTACTCACATAGCACCTTCAGAAAATTATATGTATAATTTATATATTTTAAGAAAACCTGCATTAATTTTTTTTTTTTAAACGCACGCATGAAGACCCGGACTTCCTGCTCAACATTAAATACAAAATGCATTAATTCTCAAGACTCCAGTTTTACAAAGCAGGAAGAAGAGCAAAATTGTACCTTGGATCGAGCCCCAAATATGCCGCCTTGGTCTGAGACACACTTAAGTTTATCATGACCTCAGGTACAGCATACCTGCTGAGCGAGCTCACGGGTCGGTGCCAGGACCAGAGCCTGGGTCTCTTTCTGCTCAATCTCCAACTGCTGCAGGATGGAGATGGCAAACGTGGCTGTTTTGCCAGTGCCTGACTGGGCTTGAGCAATGACATCGTATCCTGAAAGGGACAAAACAAACAGGATTCACATACATCATCCGCTCCGAACTACTCGTTAGAAAGTCTGTTCTCTTTTCACAGCGCAGTTACCTTTAATGCAAGGAATAATTGCTCGCTGCTGAATAGCCGACGGCTTCTCAAAACCATACGCGTAGATTCCTCGAAGGAGCGTCTCCTTCAGGTTCATGTCATCGAAGTTGTCCGTGATCTCGTTCCAGTTGCTCTGCAAAGCAAATACAGATGTTCGAGTTAACTCGTGCATTTTTTTTTTTATTATTATTTTTTTAAATAAATCGTAACAAGCACCAACACTGGGAAATTCTGGAAAAACTTTTCATTACATCATAAAAGTGCACAAGATTGTCAATGCCAGGATTACACAATGAAGATCCTCATGATCACTACACCATTCTTGCATCATTTAAATCAGCTTCTCTCTCTCTCTCTCTAACAGCACTTGCACTGAGGTTTTAATATAAATAAATAAAAATAAACAAATCCCACACGACCAGGACACCCTCTCCTGCAGTCTAGCAGACTAAATCTGTCTCAGAAGAGCATGCCATGCGTATTAGGTGTACTTAAGGCTCACTTGGACTACACAAAATGGCAGCTGCTCCCATTTTTGCTCTATATGGCACTTCAGCACAAACTGTGTACGCTGTAAAGCACCATGTCGTGATTGAAAAATCTCATACTGCGCCTTAAAAAAAATAAGAAATAATCAGCAAAGTTGTGATTTAAGCACACTAAGTTTCAGGTAAAAAGTTTTAAATTTCTGTAGATCACGGCATCGGACACGACGTTGTCTGTTTAACATAGCTGCACACGAACTCGGAAACCTGACACGAGATGTTTTGGCTTTGACATGCAATCTGGTGGACGTTTAAGTCTCTAGATGTAAACAAGATACACAAGAGTGTGCGTGTGTGTAAAAATGCAGTTTGCATAGTAGCTGTATATAGACACACGCACAGAAATAGATCTGTACCGCAAGATCACCACTCTTGCCGAACAAGCAAAACTATTTCAAATTGGGAAAAAAAAAAAAAAAAAAAAAGCTGTAAGAGGTAAATCTTGCTTGACTGCTAACTTGACCTATAATGTTACATTGGTTTGCTGAGCAAGCTGTGCTGTTCTTAACACCAAAGTTTACTGAAAACAGGCTGAAGAACGTTTACCACCCGTGAAACATCAAATTCTTTCCACTGACTGCAGGCATATTTATTTCTACAAAAACAGACTTGACTTAGAAAGCATTAGGGATGGGAATCACCAGTCATCTCCTGATACCTCAGCGACGATTTGATCATTACGGTTCTGAAAGCATCACGATTTTATAAATGTCCTCCATCATAATTATTATTTCTAAGTAAACTTAGCAAATAATTCACTCCTACCACACGGGATGTAAAGGTGTACATAGTTCCGAGTGTACCACCTGCAGGATTACAAAGAAACAGTGACGGTGAGCGCAAGCGGCTTCTAACGCACATGGTTTTCAAATGACCAGCCAATTCTGATTACTAGACAATCAACCAGTTTAGTTTAAATCTTGATTCATAACTGAATCCATTTCCACCCCTATCTCTAGAAAGCATTACTTAAGCAAGAATTTTGGACCTGCCAAACAAGGTCGTGTTAAACAGCCTCAAGTTATACTTAAAAAAAATAATAATAATAAAAAAGGACAATACAAGGCAGTCGAAGTGAAAGCAATATACTGCTGCAAAATCCAAAAACTTAACATTTAAATGTTTTTAGAAAATTACCTCGATGACGCCATCAGGCTCCATTCCTTCTGGCCCTCCATGGTCTCGATCTCTGGAACTACGGTTGTAAAGGACAGACACGTGATTAACTGAAGCTTTAAATATTGCACAATGCATATGCAAAACACGCAGGCTTAGAAAAATCGTGCATTTTCTAAGCCGCCACGTGGAAAACCTGAAGTGTTGCTGAACCCCAATCGCCGCTCTGCTCCCTACAAAAGCGCCCCACCTTCTACACTACCTGAGAGCGGCGTGTGCAGCCCGCGTAGTGCACTATACGTTCAAATGCGACGCCATTTAGGATCGTCGTCAGGCCCCGAGTGATAAATGACTACCTCCAGGGCTCATTTTACACCAACACGGCTTATAGAAGGGCAACTTGTGTTCTCGTCATGAAAACAGAGATTAAGATTCAAACCGGCGGAGAAAAGATTAAGATTGTACGAGTTGTACGTCTTTATAGGGGAGCGTTCTGGGAAAATAAACTTATCCTTGCTAGTTTCTTAGCGTTAGCTTTAACGTACAGGCCTCGGAATAAGATGCGGGCGTGACACCGTCATATACACGACCTTCGAGAACTTTCTTGACGAAACATGTTTACGTATTTAGTAACGATGACCTATAAAATTGTACATCTCAAACAAATTAAATTCCAGCACCGGTTAGCTTAGCTACACTGAGATACGTCGCGAGCTAGCTAGCTAGCTAAGGGATAGCGAGTAGGCCATGGCGTGGCGCGCGGCCTGACCAACAAGTAACGTTAAAAAATACACACAAGCACGTTAACACCATGACTGAGCTTTACGTAGGGGGAAAAAAACTAATCTCTAACGATGTTGCATGTTAACACCCGGACACACCTGTGATAATCAGCAGAACCGCTAGACATGATCCGCTCGCGACTTCAGCATCCACTCGGAAAGGAAGAGCGCGTGAATTTCAGGCGAGTTTTATTTAACCGGAACTATTTTGTTCCGGAGCGCGCGTGCACCCGGGCTTAAACACGTCAGGGGGAAATAAATAAGCGAGCCGTGTGTAGGATATCGTGTTTTTTTTATTTTTTATTATTATTATTATTATTATTATTGAAAGATCTAAATGTAAGGCGTTAATCATTGCTGAGGAAAAGCCTAACGATTTTTTTCTTTGATAATAGATAGACAGCGCTTGTTGTTTCACCCGGAACTATATGACGAGGCGCAGGGATATTGCCGCAGTGCGGAGGCGTGATGCGGCGCTACGGGGTCTCCGCCGGTTTGGCCTGATGGACATGCTGTACAAAAAAAATATATATAGGAAACATATGTGTTATAAAGTATAACAGTTTATTAAAACACACTTCCTGATACAAAAGATTTAAAACAATATCAGCTTTAAAAAAAAAAAAAAAAGCAGCTTGGTTTTTATTCTACTATTAAAAGTTGTTCACTCACATTTCTTTTCCTCTATATTTAAATTCTGTAATGTCATCATTTAAATCCTAAATATTTATTTTCTTCCTATTTCATTTATATATACACAATATCTCACAAAAGTAAGTACACCCCTCACATTTCAGCAACCACTTTATTATATGTTCTGAAGGGACAATACTATAGAAATTAAACTTGGATCTACTTTAGAGTCGTCAGTGTACAGTTTGTATATCAGTACAGATTTACTGTCCTCTAACAATAACTCAACATACAGACTTTATTGTCTAAATAACTGGCAACGAAAATTAGTACACCCTGAATGAACATGTGTAAACTGGGTCCAAAGTGTCAGTATTCTGTGTGAGCACCGTTATTATCTATCACGGCCTCAATCCTCCCGGGCCTGGACTTCACCAGAGCTGCACATGTTGTTGCTGGGATCCTCTTCCACTCCTCCATAATGATATCACGGAGCTGCTTCCTCTTGAGGACGCCCCACAGGTGCTCAGTAGGGTTCAGGTCTGGAGACATACTCGTCCACTGACAAACACATGAACATGATGAATAGGACACGTGACTTTGCATGGTTAAAGATGTACATTTGTTATCACTTAGGGTGTACTCACTTTTGTTGCTAGCTATTTTGACAATAATAGCTGTATGTTGAGTTATACAGCTGATTGGCACCAGGCTCCAGACCGCCTGCGATCCTGCATACACGATAAAATGGTTTATACAGTGAGTTAGTAAGCGTGCCGTCACAGTTCCGTCCTCACCGAATGTAACAGTAGGCAGCGTCGTCTACTGCGAAAATGGGTATGCCTGTCCGAGGTCATAGCTACTGAAACCCTGAATCAGACTGTGGAACTTCCGCAGTGATGGCGCATACGACGAGCAAATCAGAATTATACCGTGACGCAGAAATAATGGCTGCTGAAACATTGGAGCGCCGTGAGGAGCATCAGCGAGTTGACCGCACACGATCTGCATGCGGTGGAACCTCTAATTCTCTAGTCTATTCAATCTATATACTAAAAGTGTAAAGTTGTCGTATGTATATATTGAAGAGTTTTGCGGAAAAGTTATTTGGGGTGACGTATGATGAATAATAAAACACATCAAGATCATTCACTTACTCACTCATCGTCTATACCGCTTTATCCTTTATTCAGGGTTGCGGATGTCTGGAGCCTATCCCAGGAGATCCAGGGCACGAAGCGGGGTACACCATGGACAGGGGGCCAATCTATCGCAGGGCACACATCAAGATGTTTTTTGGGAATTTTTCTCTGCCTGTTTGAATTTTGATGAGATTTTCCCAGGTGTTTTTGACTTGAGGAAACATATAGGCTTTGTTTCATTGCAATCGGCGAACAGGGAAGAGAAGATTTGCTCATTTGAAATTCAAATGGAAAACGGTCTTATATCATAAAAAAAAAAAAAAATCTACCTTGAAAAAAATCATTAGTTCATCTCAAAATTCAACAGATGGCACTGTACATTGTTTCATATGCGTTTATGAGTGTGCAGTGGTAATAAAAGTGATCACACAGTTTCATTCTGCGCACTTCACAGTAACACGTACATTTATTTGTCCATTCCATAATTCAATGGGTTAAATTCTTTTAAAACGCACTATGAGTGTGCAATTAAATTCCACGCGAAGAAGTCGCAGGCACATCTAGTTATTAATAAGAAATATTTAATTAAGCAATATCACACTTGAGGTCGTACTGTTGTGCTGGATATCGGCACGGCTGTGATGCGGTCCACACCTGTCCTGTTATTTAACCAGTTATTTTGCTCCGCTAACTCATATCCTTCTTCACCTGGCGGAAATAATTAATTGTCACTGGCGGAGCTGGCGACCAGACGGTTAGTGTAATTAACAGGGGTGAAAGTAATTTTTAATTCTTACCGGGACTATGTAGCCAAAGGGTGTGGAGAATATGTCATGGAGGTGGACAGTCTCTTCATATACTGCGGACCGTACAGACCTACTTTGACGAAGGCTGTGACCAACACTTAGTGTAATTATGGATTATTAGAACACCTGGGACACGGAATGATATGTATGACGTCTATCATCACTACTTGTGGACTGGTTCTCATCCAATCAGTTTGGTTGGTCGGAACTAACTGTTGTATAATTTATTATATGCATTAAAGAATTAATAGCACATGAGAGACCATGTTAAAATAAATAATGCATGGGTGGTGTACAAGCATTTCTCCCGTGTCTTAATCACTCTATGTATATTATTATTTTTGACTAATTCCAGCCATACACTAATGATTACAAAAAAAGTGTCATTGTGCACATTTTAACAGTTTATAAATAGAGTTAATGTGGATTGTCTAAGAAACAAGTTACTGTTCTCACTTACATTATATCTGTGATAAAAACTGTTGTCCCTCACACAGCCTGTTATTTTACTGAAAAAACAGAAAGCTTAAACTCCTCTGTCCTAAAGTCTCTTTTGACCTGGAAAACTTTAAATGTTAAAAAAAAAGAGATGTATCTCCTAAAAAAAAAAGTCACCAAATATATGATCATATATTTTACTTTGTTATTTTAAGCAAATGCATATTTGCAAACCAATTTAATATTAATCTTAAGTTGTTACTATAGAAACAATAAAACGAATTGAAACAAACACTTTTTATATCAACCTGTCACTCATGTTACATCTGAAACTACCCAGCAAACAGCGACGTTGTGTCCCTGTCCAAAAACAGTCGATGTAGGACGTCATAATCTTAGTAATAATAAACACAAAATAAAAAACATTGAAGTAGGAGGTGTTTCCAAACTTTTGACTGATACTGTAATGCACTTATCCCAGTGTTTCACTAGTACTTGGACACCATCAAGGAAGAAAGTTTTCTCAGTACGCCAGAGCCATGATTGGACTGCTTGCGTCATGTCTGAAATTCTGACTTGCAGCATCTCCTTCAATGGCCTAATATGTGGGTACGAGTTACTGTGATGTGCAAGTGGTTTTGGTGAATGATTTGAACTACTGCAGATGCATCTGTTCTGCAAGTTGGTGACAAGTTATCCATCGGTTTTCAATGATTAGGTGTTCCAGTCGCTGAATGTTCACCGGAACGACTTCAGTGGGCACCGAGCCACCTTGGCCGGGATCGTCATTCATGGACGAATGGACTTCTTTAAAACATTTGCACTATTCAAATGTTTTACTCTGGCTAAGAGTCTCATCACCGTCTTCTGTAAATGTTGCTTTTATGTCTTCATTCACCAGATATTTCATGCCAAGTCAATTTGACTTGAATAAAAAGTGTACAAATACAGTAATGTGTAAAGTTGTTATATACAGTTATTTTACATCATTTGTTTTTTATATTTAAAAACCTCACTCTTATATGTAATAATTAAAATAATAAATACAATACATGTCGTGAACAACACACACACAAACATGCACAAACACATTTACACTTCACGCACAGACTGACACACACACACACACACACACACACACACACACACACACACACTAACGCACTCAACAAATATTTAGGGCCTGAACTGACATTAGCCCTGTATAGTGTGTAAAGTTGTGTGCGGTGCCCCAGGGTGGCGATGGCACAGGGTGCTTGGGCCCATCATCGTTGCTTGCAACTATATTTGTTCTTGTTCTTCTTCTTTTATCATCTAAACTTTGGTATTTCACATAATATAAATTAAATCGAATCTCATTTCATAAATGCATACATTTTATGTAATATATTTTTGCACAATTTCATCCTTTTTTGTCTATTCAAAATGGTATAAAACAGGACTGCACAATGGTTACCACTGTTGCTTCACATATCCAGGGCTGGGGACGCATGGATTTTGCATGTTCTCTCTGTGCTTGGTGGATTTCCTCTTTGCACTTCCAGTCCAGAGACATGCGCTGTAAGAATTTATAACTTGTCGACAGTGTATGATTAGGTGTAAGAGTGTGTGTGCTTGTGCCTTGTCATTGGGGTCCTGTTTAACATTAATTATATGAATGATAACTCTAATTACTACAGATATTAGTATCACATTGTTATTGTTATTTGGACTGGATTGGATTAGATTAGGCTAACCTTCACTGTCATTGTGCAAAGTATATGTACAAAGCCAATGAAATGTAATTAGTGTCTAACAAGGAGTGAATAAGTAACTGTTTACAGTAAATAGGTATGTGGTTAATGAGGGTTTGTGTCTGTATGTACAGGGGTGAGAATCACTAATGTACAGAAGGTGAAGTAGGCAATAAGGATAGGTTTATATAGTAATAATAAAATTTTAATAAAATATTGTAGGTCTGTATTAACTAAATTAAAGCCAGTTTTGCTATAAACTCATTTAAACATAGAAAATTGCACCCTGATCTTGAACAAAGCATCAACTTTGCATACTGGTTTTGAGAGTCTACTGGCCTAAACTATTACAGAATATATTTGTTTCGAAACCATGCTTGTACTGTATATCAAAACACTTGTATATATCAATGTGAATTTCCACATAAGAAATAATGGAAACTCACATGATTCGTTCCACAATCCAAAAATATTAATATAAAAATAATTAAAATAAAAATATAAAGTAACAATAAACCTAATTAACCTGCACTTTACCTTTGAAAAGAATTGTAGCTATAGTGATTCAGTGATAGTGATCCCTAATCAGATTGCAGAGGTTCCTACATGGATGGATAAACTTAGTTTGTGTGGAATTCAATTGCACACAAGTGCGCGAAATGAAGGTGTGCGGTCATGTTTATTAAGTAGATTTCAATTGCACACTCATAAGCGTGTTTTAAAAAATTTACAGCGCCATCTGTTGAATTTTGAAAAAAAATTATATAAGGGTGTTTTTTTAAGCACAGTCAAATATGCCTGAGAAAACCCCATTAAAAATTATTAAATCTTATTATTATTTTTTTATTAAATTTTTTTTTGCAAATCTCTTCAATGTAGAATATATGCTTACATGGCAACATTACAGTTTTATTATATGTATAATAATATAATCAGTGTTGGGTGTAACGTGTTACAAAATAACGCATTAAAGTACTAGGATTACTTTTTTGATATAACAAGTAATCTAACGCATTAGGTCCGCCATTTAAGTACTCAGTTATTTAGTAATTTTTTCACCGTTAGTTTGTGTGTGTGTGTGAAAGTCGTCCTACAAGCCCCGCCCCCGATAACCCGCCCCCTCTGTTATTCCTGCTGTTATACCCCTATCTCACCTATGCGGTTTGACTTACGGTGAGATGCGGTGTTAGGCACCTCATCAGTAGGTGAGATAGGGGTATCAGTGGGTGAGATAGGGGTATCAGTAGGTGAGATAGGGGTATCAGTAGGTGAGA
>JAQQZT010000001.1:33003610-33021942 GCA_030068275.1 Clarias platycephalus
AGTTAAGTTTTAATTTTTCTATCGTATTTCTTCTATTCATATTTATTTTTTACAATAAGCTTTAATTCTCTTTTTAAAGTCACTGGCGGTCGTGTAGGCATTTCACTGCATATCGTACTGTGTATGACTGTGTATGTGACAAATAAAATTTGAATTTTGATTTGATTTGAAACACATATGCATAAAAAGCTAAAGCCTCACATCCTGTGATTTTTTGTTTGTTTGTCCTAGATCCAACATTGTGTTCTGCCCCACATGTGCCAAATGGCCAACCTGAAGAACAGATAAAAGATCTCTATAATGATGGAGAGTATGTTACAATTGTGTGTGACAGAGGATATGAGATTGAAAATAGATTCCGTTATGCAGTGTGTGTTAGAGGAACTTGGAGGCTGCCAGTGTGTGAAGGTGAGCGTCCTCATTACAACATGACTGATGTTTCTGAGCAGTTATGTGGTTTTATATTAAAGACAATAGCATTTAAAGGGAAAACTTTCCGGGAAGCAACAACTGTTCCTTAATAATGACTTTCACAGTGGAACAGTTTTATTTGTTCTGTATGTGTACATATAAAATGTTCTTCATTGTAGGTTTATGTTGTTACCAAAGCACATAATAATCATTCTGCCTGCTGCACTACACTGCCGAGCCTGACAGAAGGAGTTTTACTAGTTGGATTAATGATCAGTGATGCTAATTGCTCATTGATCACTTCAGTGGTTCCCAAACACGTTCATGTCTCTGGCAGCTGACATAAAGACACTTGAAAGAAATTATTCTGGATTGACAAACAAACATACAGATTTGTCAAATACACAGTCATACTCAGTATCATATGCAGTGAAATGTCTATACAACCACCTTTGACCTAAAGAAAGGGTTTCTCTGTGAGAATGAATTGTACTAATGAGTACAGTTAATTAAAAAATATAATGTTCCAGTGCTGAGCGTGCGGGAGGCTGAGACATGTTTGCTCATCCACACTGCCTGTAATCTGTCAGTTAGAAAGTGGAGATCCAAGTTTAGAAGTTTAGAGCAAAACTGTAATTGACCTTTCAACGCACTTCATCATGGGGATTCTTTGGGACAGGCACAATAATGGATTCTTTGAAGGCCGTGGGGATTACTGAATGGGATAAGGTTGAATATTACTGTGAACACAGGTGCTCGCTGGTTTGCACAAGCTCTGAGGACTCAGCCTGAGATGCCCTCTGGTCCTGTAACTTTCCTGGTGTTCACCCCCTGAAGGCTCTACTCGTGTCATGTTTGAAAATGAGGAACGCGTTTCCTCTGTTGGCATTTTCTTCCTGTCTACAGCCATTATCTCTCACTCATCTATACCGCTTCATCCTGTATTCAGGGTTGCGGGGGGCCTGGAGCCTATCTCCTAGAGTGACTCTGTTGCTGCTGTGACTCTAGTTTAATCCTGTAGCTCTGCTTTGAGTCATTCACCACTTTGTGACTGGTGTATGACGCAGACTTGTACAAGTCCATGTCACCTGATGCAAGTCACGGCGGATTGCCATATCCAATCCCCCCCGGTCTTTAGGGCACTCCCCCATTAAAGCTACCACAAACACTCAGGGAGGGGCGAAGACTATTACATGTTTCCTCCAAACCATGTGATGGCTCATCTTTTCAAACTGCTCGTTTACGTACTGTAGGAGGCAACGTAACACACTCAAAGCGACATCCGCTCCGCATGCCCCCTCAAATTGATCCCTGTTCACTACGTTCCCTCCGGACTACCATTGCTGCAGCTAGAGGAAATGCATCTCACAAAACACACAGTGTAACTTATAGTCTCCCCCAATCAGCTGCAGTACATTCAACTAGTGTGGTTACTTCCTCAGGCATTCCAGCTACTTCCTCCTTCACTGAGTCACCATCCATCTGCCCAAAGTTTCCAGTATTTGGTTACTCTTGTGAAACGGCAGATGTGCTCACCATAATCAAGCATTGTGAGAACTATCTTTAAGAAACCCTGCCTAGATCCAGGAGAAGTTAACAACTATCACCCAGTACCGCTTCTTTATTTTATTTCCAAAATTCTTAAAAGGACTGTTTATAACCAAATGTCTCTTTATCTCTCACAGAACAACCTTAATGATCCCAACCAATCTGGATTTAAATTCCACAGAGATTTCACAGAGACTGATTTTCTGTCAGTCACTGAGAAGCTCCATGCTGCTAGATCAATTTTACCTACAGTATCATCTGTCCTCATCCTCCTGGAGCTGTCATCTGCATTTGACACAGTGAACCTCAAGATTCTATTATCTATTCTTACAAGTCTAGGGATCTGTGGAACACTGTGGCAATGGTTTGCTTCTTACGTACCTAAAAGATAGGTAGCAGGCTCTCTACTGGTGTCCCACAGGGCTCAGTACTTGGTCCTCTTCTGTTCTCCCTCTATACCCAGTCTATTGGTAAGGTCATATCATCGCATTGATTTTCATACCATTGTTATGCAGATGACACACAACTTATTCTATTCTTTCCTCCCTCAGACAGTCAGTTTTCCACCCAGATCTCAGCATGGATGGCAGCTCATCAGCTGAAGCTCAGTCTGAGTAAAACCAAACTGCTGTTCATCCCTAGTGATTCATCCCAGGTCAAGACCTTGTGATATCCCTGGACAACAATCAGATCACTCCTTCAGCTATTGCCTGCAATCTTGGGGTAACTGTGGACAATCATCTGTCATTTTCCCCACACATCGCTAACCTTACTCGCTCTTGTCTATTTCTTCTTTACAACATCAGAAGAATCTGCCCATTTCTTTCTTCACAGGCGACTCAGGTGCTTGTTCAGTTCCTTGTTATTTCAAGACTGGACTACTGCAACTCACTCCTGGCAGGTATGCCTCTGTCCACCATTCATCCTCTGCAGCTGATACAGAATATAGCAGGATGTCTCATTTTTAACCTTCCCAAGTTCTCCCACACCACCCCACTTCCCCGCTCCCTGCAATGGCTTAGTGTAGCTGCGTGCATCAAATTCATAGCCCTGATGCTCACCTACAAAGCTAAAAATGGCCCAGCACCCACTTACCTCTCTGCTCTAATCACACCCCGCCCTGCACCATGTTCCCTACGATCCTCCAGCACTGCTCGCCTCTTCCATCGAGGAAGAAATTCATCCAGACTCTTTTCTGTTCTGGCACCTAGGTGGTCGAACGGCTTTCCTCTAGATGTCCGTACAGCAGAGACTTTGACAATCTTTAAACGATGACTCAAGACATATCTGTTTCTTCAATACTTGGACTAATCGCCTCCCGCCAGAAAAATCTCTTCCCAACTATGTTTGACTAGTACCCAGTTTAAGTAACTATCCAGTAACGGAAACTTCAAAGCACTTGCCCAAATGCCTAAATGTAAATGTCTTCTAGATGACTCTTGTGCAATGGCCTGGACAACGCCTGAGAGATTTTGACAGCAACATGGGCCTTGGAGCTGTAATGCACTTGCAAAAGCACGGAGAAGCTTTGTCGTCAAATCACAAGAGGGTTCCCGGTGATGCAACGGAGTCAACTGACCAGTCGTTAAAGGGGGCCTGGGGAAGGCCTACTTTATCCTGCTGTTTATGCGCTACGACCGATCGCCAATTTTTCAGTGCTGCTTAAGACTGAGGAATCTTTCTGTCTCCCTACCCACACACACAGTTTACTGGACTTTGAATTACTCATACATTCACATGCACACCAAGATACTGTATTTTGTATAAAATTGTAAATAGTCATATTTTGTGCATTGCAGGGTTTTGATTTGTATAATACACATATGGGTTTGGTACTGTATATTGAGTGCCGTTTGTCTGTTTTTATGTTCTTGGGTTTTGTTAACAACAGCAAACAAAATAAAAGTCCTATTTTTTTGTGATCTCGGTTAATTAATTAATATGAACATTACAAGCTGTTCAGCATTAAACACATGCTGCCTCCCCATGACTTTACCGATTCGATAGAGATACTCTCATTTCCATTGGTCTACAATGTACTCACAATTTGATGATTATAGACCAAGATCTAAGCTGACAGAGTGAGATCCTGAGGGAGAATAAAGTATGCATGGAGTGAGGTGTTGGTGCAGACAGGAGAGAGAGTTCTGGTCAGCAGTCAGAGACGTGTCCAGGAACTGATCAAATAATAATCTATACCTAAAATACCACTATAGAATAAATATTCACTATTAGAGCAGCATGTGGCATGAGATATAGCTACTTTACTGTTAGTCAAGGACTGGATTTTTTATTTTTTTTAATTTTTTTTGCGCTTTGAAACATCTCAAGTAATCCGTATGATAATCTGATATATAACCTTAATATTCACTGGGTTGTGGTCTTGGTTGGGGAATTTAATAGTGTGCTGTTTTTTTTAATTCAATTTATAGAAAAATTTGAATTTACTAAAAAAAAAAAAAAAAACTAAATATTAATATATAATCACTATGATCAAAACTAACTATAACCACACACAGGTGTGCACACACATATCTAATTAATTTAAAATGAAATCTGTTTATGAATTTTGTGTTTTTAGCTCCAGCTAGAACATTGTGTTCTGCCCCACAAGTGCCAAACGCCCGACCTGAAGTACAGTTAAAACCACTCTATAAAAATGGAGAATACATTAGATTTGTATGTAACAGAGGCTATGAGCTTGAACATAGAGACCCATATGCACAGTGTGTTCATGGAACTTGGAGACTTCCAGTATGTAAAGGTGAGTGTCCTCATTACAAACATGACTGATGTTTCTAAACAGTAATGGTGTATAATAAAGACAATATGATTTAAAGGGAAAATCTTCCAGGAACCACAAATGCTCCTTAATGACCTTCACAAAGAGACAATCCTATTTGTTTTGTCTGTTTAAACCTGAAATGCTCTTCACAAAGCACTACACACATCAGCCGAGCCTGACAGCAGAAGGAGTTTTATCATTTTGGATTAATTATCAGAAGCTAATCGCTCATAGATCACATCAGTGCTTCCCAAACACAGTCATGTCTCCGATTTACATAAAAACAAACATGAAAAAATATCACACATACAAATAAGGAGTCATACTGCACAGCAACATTTGAGCTTAAATGCCTTTTAGAACTTTAGATTATAAAAGGAGCCTTAAATACTGTAAAAAGAGTGTGTATTTGAAGTCCACTGTTTCGTGATTGACAGGCATTCGGGACAGACACATCCCGTATGGAGTGAGGTGCTGGTGCAGATACAGTAGGGCAAAGAGCTCTGAGCTGCAGTGAGAGAGGTGTGAAGAAATTAGGCAAATAATAATCTATACCTACGTATATCTGCTGTATCTCAATCAATCAAGTACAGGATTTTTGTGCACTTTGAGGAACAACATGCAAAGACACATCTATAATAACCTATAAGATGATCCAGTAGATAACAGTAATGCTCACTGGTTTGTAGTATTGGTTGGGGGATTTAAGGCTGAACTTTTTAATATTTATTTATTAAATTGAATTTAAAAAAATAAAAATACAGTATGATCAGAAATAACCATAACCAGGTGTGCAAAAATCTCATACAAGTAAATTAATTCTATGTAAAGCCATGTATAAATGTTGTGTTTTCAGCTCAAGCTGCAACACTGTGTACTGCCCCACGTGTGCCGAACGCACAACCTGCAGAAACATTATCAACACACTATCCCTCAGGACGCACTGTTATATTTAAGTGTAACGGTGATTATGTGTTTGAAGGAACAGACACTGCACAGTGTGTTAGTGGAACTTGGAAGCTGCCAGTGTGTAAACGTAAGTGTCCTCACTACTGACATGACTAATATCCTGAACAACGCTGTGATGTTATTAAATAAAGAGGATATTTTTGTTACTAATAAACCTTTACAGACATTAATTGTTTGTTTGAGAAGCGACATTAATTAATTTATTCATTAAATCTTTTGTGAAGACACTAACACGTGTAATAGCCAAAACATTGGCCATCGATTTGCAGACTATTTGTCGCATATAAAAACACAATGTGCTACTTCAGAAACATTCAGCCATGTTTATCAACATTTCACTAGAATTTTGTGCAAATGCTTTCTCCGATTAAAACAAACTAGTGCTAGAACTAGTTTTATTTGATTTTAAGCGTTAAATGTTTGTTATCTGTAGAACCCGAAGCACACAAAAGCCACAGCTCATCCAAGAGTGAGAAAACAAAACAAACCAAATGGCAAACAAATGAATGGGTATGACTATAACCTCTGTACCCTTAGGGAGAGGAACAAGGTACAACACATATCGTATGGGATATCACGCCCTCTTGTGTCCTGGCTGAAGCCACCTATGTTCATGGTGTAAAAAGCAGGCAAGCCATCGTTGACTAGTTCGACAGCCTGACACAGGTTGACACACACCCTGTTCGCCGAGCGTAGCCGTGAGGAGAGGCAGCAATGTGTTGTAACTCATTCCTCTCCCTCAGGGAACAGAGGTTATAGTCATGACCATTCGCTCCCTTTCAGTCGATTCACTCGATACACCACATAACGTATGGGACATATATTCACACCCCACTGAGCATCTACCATAGCCCTTGTTGAATGTGACTTCACACCCTGAGACAATGGGACACCCTTGCTGCTATAAGCTAATGAAATAGCTTCCACAGTCCAATGGGAGAGACGCTGTTTAGACAGTGCCTTAACCTTTACTGGACTGGCAAAGTAGACAAACAATTGATCACATAAGCAATGAATATGTCCAGTGACACTCCGTCAAAAAAAAACAATATGACAGGCTGATATAGCCACCAAGTATACATTAATAGTAGAGAAGAAAATGCCTTTTTCTAACAATTCCTGTAGAAAAGACAAGGTTTTGAAAAGACAAAACCTCGACCATTTGTTGACCAAAATGAACAACATTCTTGACACCAACAAACAAATTCTTGAATTAAACAGCTTCAGCAGGGAAAGTGAACGACTCCCTCCTTGCCTGTTTATATATGACACTACTGGTGTGTTGTCTATTCTGATCAGAACATGATGGCCTGTCAGAATCAGACAAAAATGTCTCAGGGCTAATAACGCCGCCAACTTGAAGCCTGCGTTGTTCCTGTAACATAACAGCTGGGGTTCACTTCAGGGCGGAAGAGCCAACATGCACGACAGAGTCACCATCAGCCTCCTGTTGAGGTGACGCGGTGCACAGAGGCGGTGAGAGCGAACCCAGCCTTGAAATGCTCACATGTTCAACAGCCTGAGAGGGCTGCGAGCGATCATAGACGCCATCATCCCTGTTAACTGTAAAAACACTCAGAAACGAAGTTTGAGGTGAAGAGCGTCAGAACTGAGAGTCAATTGCCACAGGTTTGCCTGCCTTTACGGCGTGGATATACTGTAGGTTGCTTCAGCCAGGGCATGAGGAGGCGTGAGCTAGAAGGACTGTGGATTCTTCCTCCTGGTTGCTGGATCCTTCTGGATGCAGACTGCCGTGGGATTTGCTCGGGATGTTGCTGTTTCACTGGGTGAGAGCCTTAGCTAGCTGATGGTGGCGGTCTCTTGGGAGAGGGCCGCAGGGTGGTCATCTTTCAAGCCTGTTTGGGCTTCACCTCTCATTGCGGAATGATGTCTTGCAACGCCTCAGCCTATTTTCTTTTGAAGTTCTTTAGAAGAGTTTGAGTCAAACTTTGCCTGGATGAAATTGAGTAACTGGCCGAAAAAACCCTCAGCAGACACTGGTTCATCTAGGTAGATGGCCCTGTCTCTATCTGGGATGTCTGAGAGTGTGAGCTATAGATGCCTTTGTGCCACCCCTATGCTCTTCATGCCCCTGCTGAGGGAAAGAGCAATGAAACATGCCTAAAATGTAGTCTGTCACTGTACTGACCTCATTAAGCAGTGCACATCCTGGGTTCTCCTGAGAAACCAGTGAGCCGAGCTCTGCCAAACACATTGTCTGATGTCTGGAGCAGTGTAACAGAATTCAGTGCACGGGCGGTGCCTACTTGCGATAAATTTTCTTGAGCTGGGCAGAGGAAAATCAACAGTGTTTTGGAAGGACAGTAGGACCAGACAATCCATGGTTATGCAAGGGTGCCAGCTAAGCAGCCAAAGATGGCTCCATTGGCAGTGGGTCAATCAGTCCTGCTTTCTCAGCTTCGTCCAAATCTAAATACTATCTGTAACCGGGCACTGTTACCCGGGTCGACAGGGGCTTGCTCCATGATGACGTCAGCTCTCCAATAAAGTTGTTTATTAACTTTTGTTGTTTCAGGAGGGAGACAAAATCCTGCGAACTTCAACGGCTTCTGAGCCAGCTGTGGGGAGGGCCACTCTACCTCCAGCTTCTCAGCTGCTCGATGGTAAAGAGTAAAAGAGCGAAAAATTAAGTGTTATCCTGAGTGGCTAACGCAGTAACATTGGAGCTCTAAGCAAATGGGAAAATTTCTTGCTCGTCCTCCGACAAGCCTGGCATTTCCAGATTGATATCGTGCTTGTCATGTAGGATCTAGAGTGAAGAATTCCCAAACAGATGGGGCAAACTTCATGCTGGTCCGTCTCGTGCAAAGAGAAGCTGCATCCCTGAGGACAAGGGCGAATAGTGGACTTCTTCTTTGCCACATTAGCTTCCATGCTCATAATAGCTAGCACCGGCTAAACAGAAGCCAACCAAACTGAAATATAGCTAATACTCTGACTGACAGTGCACTTAAATTCAGCGCTCCACGGGTAGAGGACTCACCAAATGAGGCTGCTGCAAGGACAGTTAAGCAGCTTTTAAGCTCCGTCTTAGAATGTGAAATGTAGAGTGAACTAGAAGCAGCTAGAAAACTCCACGGAACAAGGTGTTCACAGCGAGGTGAAGAGCATAGCATAGCGTCAAACAGTAAAGACGTTTTGTGCGTATATAGTAGTGCGTACCTGTTACAACCGGTTTTGGCTCCCCCAATGTATAAAATGTAAAGATATCATTTGAAAGAGTGAGTTCTGAACAATGTACAGACAAAGACTTTCTATTATTAATGTAGATAACCTTGTGAGAAACAGGTTCCTGATTGCACTTCTGCTGTAGCAACTGCCCTTTCCTTTAGAAAACCTGAAGTTACAGCTTTATGCTCTAAACACTGGAAACTACTTCTCCTCCATAAATTTCCTCTAAAAAAAAGACAACAATTTTATATATAAGTTTACTATAGAAACATTACCATGTTAGAATGTGTAACTGCACTGTCAGGACTGGTGTAATTCAACACCTTCTGACCAATCAGGTGCCAGAATTAAACAGTGTCGGGGTATAAGACAGCATTAATAATACGACCTAAGATCATTTTTATGCTCACTGATTTCTGTTTACTTTGTTTACAGGTCAGTTGGGCGGGGTAAGTACATAATCACAAAACACTTTACAATGGCTAATAATCATAATACTATTACTATAAGACTACAGTATCTATGATACAGTGTTTATATTGATGCAGAGCTTAACTCATACAGTATATAATAACTGTCTATGTGCACTTGTTTTGGCAGTAATCCATATCAATGGGTGCAGAGCTCCTGCTCTAGATCAGAAATCTTCCTTGTCACAATAAATGTTCACTTTCAATCAAAATAAAAGCTTATTATTTCGGACTATGTGTTTCCTTATTGAAATTCCTATTGTAGGGATGAACAGGACTCCCAAAGAGAGCAATCAATTGATTACATTCCAGAGCCCCTCCCCCAGCCTGCATGTCGCCATCCTGATAATCTTATCTAATAATCTAATCATTAAAGATTCGATACACCTCTGACCCAGAGCTAAAACACTACATATTAATGGTGAAGAATGCGACAGTCATTCGTTGTCATTATTATGTAAACCCTACACTATCTTTATTCAAGAGGAATGACCTCATTATGCTTTTAAAACAATGTGATTTGGCACTTAAAGAATTTATTAACTGCCCACAAATAAACATTTGTAAACAATTCTCATAAGATTCTCATGTGTCAGGGGTTAAGGTTAGTGTTTCCAACCTGAAATCCACTATGTGCCCCAGTGCATTGTGGGATTGAAAAAGTGCATTGTGTAATGGCAGACCCTAGACACAGGATTTGGGGCCTGGGTTACATGCCAAAAAGTATTCTTAAAATGATCACCGGAAAATATAATTAATATGGAACATGTAATGAGTGGCCGAAGGTACATTAAAGGTTCCAACCTATTATTGTTATTATTAATTTTAGTACTAGTAAAGTTTACCTCTTACATTTACCTCTATACGTAAAGGTATATATACCACTTGTACAAATTGTTTACTTACATTTGGACTCATATTTGTATATTAACAAAATTTACAGTTTACTTTTACTCAGATGTATATTCATTCAGAAGCTTACAAGATATATTTACAAGGTTTATTTATATCTATTTATAACAAGTACACTGCTGTTACCACCAAGCAAACATCAGTGCAAACATATTGCAGTGACTGCTGATATTTTTATACAAACTTTCCATATTGCATTGACAATGTAAACACTTAATGAGAGAGAAGAGAAACAGTTCGATTTCTCTGTATGTCTGCACATATGGTGGCATTGACAAAAAAGTTCTAAGATCAAAGTTCACTGTCCAGGAAAAGAGAGAGAGAGAGAAAGAAAAAAACAAGAGTAAATAGATATCAAGTCTTCTTTGTTTCGTGGACTCCAAATTCTTCTCCTTTTCCACTGGTATAAGAGAATTTTAACTCACTAGAGCCATTTTAAGCCAAACTTCATCTTTATCTGATTTACTTTTTCGATCTACTGTATGATTCTGTGAGATGCTTTGCAATTCAACATTAACTGAACCAGAAACAATATTGAATTTTTGTCTTTTAAACAATTAAACAATAGGAAATAATAATAATAATCATAATAATAATAATAATAACGTAAAGTTTGTAGTTACGAAATCTGCGATGGTGAAATCCTGCACTAGATTCGTGGTTTCTGGTAAATGAGGCAAAATTGTAAATCATTAACGCTGCTTACAAACAAAGCTACCTGGTTTGTTTAAAATATCCTGTATCAGTGGTTCATCTGAAGGTTTTACGCTGTGATCTGAGGTGAAAAACAACAGAGAAGATGAGGATTATTATTCTGGCTGTTTTAATTTGTGCGTGTCAGGCTGCACAGGGTAAGATATTCATATTTATACTGAAATTTTCATTTATTATTTAGTATTTCATTATTTTAAGCAACTGCTGCTATGGCTAGTAAAATGTGTTTTATTTATGTAAAGTTCTACTGTACGTACATAAAGATTTTGGGACCCCACAGGTTCTTAGGAAGGATATCAAACTGAGACAAAAATAATTAACCGCTGATGTACAAAAGATATTTTAAGATAGCACAATTTAGAGTTTTCTCATTATGATGTCGTGTAAGTTTTGTAATTTGACAAAATCTGTTGTATGAGTCACAATAACTATTGCAAAATGGTACAGCAAGCTTTGTTCACATTTTAACATGTACAGTATGTTTCTACTTAAATACATTTAATTTATAAAAATGTAGGAAGGAAATCAGTCCATCAGTTACTGTTATACAAGTACAAAGAGCTGATACGCAAAACAGAAATATTTATAGACACGACGTGTAATTGCACTGCATAGCGTCTATGGGAGTCATGTGACAAAAAATTCACGACTCGGACCAGAAGACTTATGAGATGAACCACTCATTTCTGTTTCCTGTACATACAGTAACCTACGGAAGTTTTGCGATGCTTTGTATATGCGCACCAGGTAGAAAATGAATGAATTACTCTTGGAGACTGCTCATTCACGTTAAAGACTCGTCCAAAAAGAACAAATCGTTCATGAACGACTCATCACTACCTATCACACATCATATGAAAACTAGGTATTTCTGAATATGTCTGATGTCCCTGTGACTGACAGTAGAGGTTGTATGCCCCTCCTTAAAGACTTCCAGCCACAAATAGCTGTGGCATCTTCAGGATGGGATCCACAGTTTTCTGTTACCCCAGTTAGAGGCAATAAAAGTACAGATTTTAGATATTATGGAAATGGTGTTAAAATGTTTTCCATGTCATGCATTTCACCCACCATTTTATTTTAATTACTTTTACTACCTATGCAAAAAATAGATCTAGAAAACTGCCGACCTCCACAATTCCAAAACAGTGGCTTTTTTGTCCCAAATTCGGAGAATTACCGAACCGGAGATAAAATCACCTACGGCTGTAACACGGGTCTGAAACCTGACCTGAAAACATGGTGGGGGGAGATAACATGCAAGAATGGAGAGTGGTCACACACCCCTCGGTGTATTGGTGAGTACTCTACCATCGTCAGTACAATACTTACAATAATATACTTAAACTTACAATTAATACGTCAGTACAATACAACTACTGAAGAGGTTTTTGGTTTTCTGTTTATTTTGTTCTACTATCATACGCCAGAGGGGGGTAGAGGAGTCAAAAAATGTTCTCAAGTAAGAGCAGCTGTACTTCAAAATAATATTATTCAAGTAGAAGTAAAAAGTATTCGTTAAAAAGACTACTCAAGTACCGAGTAACTGTTTTAATCGTAATGTTCGATTTTTTAAAATAGTTCTAAGTTTTAAGTTATAATAATTATATGAGGCTGAAGATCTGATTGGTCAAACAGAGTCATGTGATTGTTGTCGCTTCATCTGATTGCTGAAACAGTCATGTGGTAGGTCCACCGGCTGCATGTGTAGAATAAATGGTAGAAAAGTAACGAGTCGAGTGTAGCTGAATGTAGCGGAGTAAGAGTAGCGTTTCTTCTTCACAAATCTACTCAAATAAAAGTAAAAAGTATGGTGCAGTAAAACTACTTATAGAAGTACATTTTGTTCAAAACGTTACTCATGTAACTGTAAATGTAACTCGTTACTACCCACCTCTGTCATACGCTTACTATTACTGTAATACCACTACATGACTTGGACATGTATCATATTTATACTGTTGTTCAGCACACACAACGGTTAGGTTGTGATTTGAACACTGGATTTTAAGAATAGAATCTGATCATAACAGGAAAAGCACATACTTATGTATGTGACGAATCATTTCAATAATTTTTACAGAATCTAAAATGAAATCAGACAATCTGTTTATTTTAATTCATACATATTTTCTCACGTTTCATACACATTTCTCAAATTTTCCTGTAAAGCTGCTTTGCGACATTAGCACTGTAAAAGTGCTATACGAATAAAATTTTAATAAATTAAATTAGGAATTAAATACATGTGGAAATATTAAATGACAGAGGGCTAAATAAATAGTAAAATCACTTATTATGTAAAGTTTCTTATGTTTGTTTTTGTAGATGAAGCATGGTGCATTACCACACATGTGCCAAACGCCAAACCAGATGTGTTACAAGCGTCCCGTCCTGGTAAGTACGATTTTGAATGTGACCACGGCTACTGGATTGAAGGTGGAAAGTCAATAGCTGAGTGTGTCGCTGGAT
The DNA here is from genome assembly GCA_030068275.1 of Clarias platycephalus. Taxonomy (NCBI): domain Eukaryota; kingdom Metazoa; phylum Chordata; class Actinopteri; order Siluriformes; family Clariidae; genus Clarias; species Clarias platycephalus. Next base: position 33,017,084 of record JAQQZT010000001.1, read on the forward strand.
CTTGGACCCTTCCAGAGTGTAAGCGTAAGTGTCCGTACTGCAAGCATGACTTATATTTCATTAACAATCCTGTGGTGTTATTAAACAAAGTTTTTTTATTTTACAGGAAAGTCCAACTCTTGTGCTCCTCCTCCTCGTGTTAACAATGCAATGATCACAACACCTTACCGATATATGTTTGAGAATGGCGAGACGCTTGTATATATTTGTGCAAGAGGATATAGGTTAGATGGAGACAGAACGAACACTTGTGAGCAAGGCGCGTGGTCCTCTAACCCTAGATGTGGTAAGATTCTCACACACTGCTAGTGTAACTTTAGCATGTTGGGTTATGTGATTATTATATGTTACATATGAGTGCATCTTAGAAAATGTTAAATCTGTTAATTACTTGTAAATCTTATCTAGAGGCTTCCATGAGTACTGCAACCAGAAGTGGAGCACCAGCTTGTGTCAGATAGACAAGTGTGTAGATTAACAGAGAGAGAGAGAGAGAGAGAGAGAGATTTTACACACACTTTATTGTGACAATTTAAGGAAAGAGACTATTTTATATTTTCACTTTATATAGTACATATTTATATACATATTTATATACACACATACATACACTCATTCATTCATATACACACACTCATACATGCACACATACACACGCACACACACAAAATGTATTAACATATTTACAATTGAGTGTGTACAGTAGTTGCATTCATTGTATTGCTCTGTCCCAAGCTACTGTCAATGTCCATGTTCCTGTTTTTTGTCCTTGCTGAGATGTTTGAGCATTTTACTGTTTACAGGAAATCTTTCGGTTAACTGTAAAAATTGGTTTATTTGTTCTTTGACGTCTCTTTGCGGTTCCCCCTGTGTGTGTGCTGTGCTGCATCCTGAGTTTGGCCAGTGGGTTGCTCGTTTACTGATGGGTTCTGTGGTAGACATCTCATCTCTTTTTCTCCTGAGTTTTACACTAGTGCTCTCTTTGGGTGTCTGTGGTGGTGTGAAAATCTGTAGTTCCAACCTCTTCAGTGCAGGAGTTAGGGGCGTGATCAGCGTTGGGCGCTGACTACTGTACTGTACTGTACATGCGTCGGGATCTAAACTCACGCTGTGTTCAGTAGTGGCAGTGTTCGTGTCAAGGCCGAGTGCAGTGTGTGTATAGGGCTGACCTTTTTGTGTTTTGACTTGGTTGTGTCACTGAGACCCGCAGCAGACTCGAGCTACTCTGTGTTTTCTGGCTGGCTGTCCCCACTCTGTTTCCCCTGTCAAGTCGCTCTCTGACCTCCACGGCTGCTCAGCCACTCCATGGTGTCTGTGGAAGAACAGTACATGTCTCATGTTGGAGCTTTTACACCCGAGTGGGATAGCTCTCATGGGGCTGATGAACTTCTCGAAGTGGGCCAGCTCTTCATGACTTCCTCATCCTTAATGAATCGAGGCACATTTGAGATTACCACTTTTGTCATAGGGGCAGACAGAGGGGTAACCTGGACCTCAGATCCTCTCACATGTATTCTGCTCTTTATGAGTGCACTCACAAGGTTTATCTTTGTGAGAAACACTACCACCGCTTTGTTCATCTGGAAAGCACAGTAGATGTTCTCGCACCCGACCTGCTCTCCCACCGCTAGCAGAACCTCCTCCACCTGTACACCGTCCACCTCCAGCACGCACCTAACGCCATTCTGGAAAGACAAAGTTTCCCCACCGACCTCAGAGTCCATGGTGCCCCAATCTCACTCTAAAGATTTGTTTTGTTTTGGTTTTTTTGTTAACAACATTCACTAATAAGTGGGGGAAAAAGTTTTCCAAAACTTGGAAAGACACCAAACAGCCTTCTGCATGCTTTCCTCACATCCAGCACATGCACAGAGAGAGAGAGAGAGAGAGAGAGAGAGAGAGAGAATAATGTACGCTATCAGTCACATAATGTATAAGTTTAATGTATATTTAGTGTTACAGTAAGTGCAAGCAGGGACTCCGACACGACTGATTATGACAACATAACTAAAAGGGAGAGCCAGAAGGAAACACAGAGATGAAGCCAGTTATTACAGCCAAGACTTAAACACTCAGACTGTGTCTGAGTCCTCAACATTAATTAAAAGGCCACTCAGAGAAAGCTTACTTCTAATTACATTTGGTCCTAGTAGGAGTACATCTGTCTTGTCAGGATTAAGCAGAAGGAAGTTAACAAGCATCCACTGTCTAATGTCCTTCACACATTCTTCAACTTTATTAATGTAGTGTCTCCATCTGGCTTTGCTGAGACTTACAACTGTGTGTGCCATCAGCATAACAGTGGAAGCTAATACAATACTTATAAACAATGTTAACCAGAGGAAGCATATAGAGAGAAAATAGCAGTTGGCTTAAAACAGAACCCTGAGGAACACCAAGCTTCACTTTAGTACATGTGGAATAGTCACCATTTACATCTGGCAAATTGTCGAATGAGACCTGAGTGAGGAGAGGGCAGTTCCCTTAATTTCTACAACATTTTCTAATCCATCAAGAAGAATGATATGATATATGGTGTCAAAAGCTACACTTACAACATAAACAATGAGACACAAACCTGATCAGAGGCCAGTAGTAGGTAATTTACCACTGTATTTTGTGCTGTCTCTGTCCTGTGATGCAGCCCAAATCCTGACTGCTACATTTCTCAAATGATATTCCTTTGTAGATATGAACATAGCTGCTGTGCAAATACCTTTTCTATAATCATGGTGATAAAGGAGAGGTTTGATATTGGTCTATAGTTGGACAGCCGACTGGGGTCAAGGTCAGGTTCCTTAATTAGATGGTTAATAACTGCTAGTTTAAAAGATTTAAGTGCATAGCTATTGCTGATTTAAAAAAAAAAATTTTTTTTTAGTTATTTCTGGTATTATCTTTGGTAAAGAGATAAGTGAATTTAGTTCAGTCTTTTGAAGTGAAGTAAAATAGTTCACTTCAAAGTGCTGACCCGATATAGTCAGATTATCACCTACATCATTCTTTATCCCGGTTTCCTCCCACAGACCAACGACATGTAGGTTAGGTTAATTGGTGTTCTCAAAAATTGCCCGTAGTGTGTGAGTGTGTGTACGTCTGTGTGCCCTGCGATGGATTGGCACCCTGTCCAGGGTGTACCCCGCCTTGTGCCCTAAGCCTCCTGGGATAGGCTAAAGGCCCCCCGCGATGCTGAATGCAGGATTAAGCGGTATAGAAGATGACTGACTGAAGATCAGTCTTTATTAAATTATCTGGTTTAAAGCCTGAATTTGCCTAATATTTTTAAGTTTGTCATAGAAAAAACATTAATGACGTCCTCACTACTACATGATATTGATATGCATATTTCTGTGGTGGTTTTATCGCTATCTAATTTCACTAGGAATTAAAGAAGTTAATTCTTTATTTGTCACTTATACATTACAGCACATTACAGATTAATTCTTTAATCGCATACAAATCAAAATCTAGGATTTTTTTTGTTATCTTCTATAAGAGTGGAGTGATACGGTGATCAAGCAGCATTAAGAGCTTTTTATATCTCAGGACGTTCTCTTTGCATGGTGTTTGAAATACTACCAATTTAGTTTCATGCATTTTACATTCTAGTTTTTGAGCGATCTGTTTTAAGGTGTATGTGTAATCATTATACCAGGGTGCTTTCTTTTCTCACTAATTATTTATCTTTTAACTGGAGCAACATTATCTAATTGATGTAATGTTGACTCTAAACATTCAGTCACATGATCGAGTTCTGTGGAATCAGATGGTGATCCAATCATTGTTAAAAACTTTAGAAGATAATAAACACATTTAAATGACATAAAGTGATCTGAGATAACTTCAGATTGGTGAAATGTCCATATGTTTTCTATATTTAATCTGAAGGTTAGTATTAAATCTAGAGTGTGACCTGCTGTATGATTGAGTCCTGCTATGCACTGACTTACCCCTACTGAGTCCAGAAAGGACATAAATGCTGTTATTAGAGGGTCTTCTGGACTGTCAAAAATTATATTAAAGTCTCCAGCAATTAATGCTTTGTCTACAGAAATGGCCAGATTTGAGAGGAAATCCACAAATTCAGGGTACGGCCCTGGAGGTCTGTAAATAATAATTAGCAGACTATGTTTATGTTAGTATGAGAACTTTAAATACATTAAATTTCTATCCATGTTGTTATATGATGTTCAGATTATCATCATAAATAACAGTGTATCCTCCTCCTCTACCAGTTAGCCGAGGCTGATGTATGTAACTGTATCCAGGAGGACTAGCTTCATTTAAGTCTCCATATTAGTTCTGTTTAATCCATGTTTCTATTAAACACAGTGTACAAAAAGTCAGTTTTTTGCTTAAAGTGAATGCTAAAAGAAATCTCAGACATAAATACATTTGTTTTTCTCAACCTATTTATGTTTAATATAGAATTTTTAAAAGAATTGTCTGAGTTATAAAGCTATGCTTTTTTTATATTGTGGGTTTTTTTCCTCACAGTTGTTGTGAATTGTATCATGTTTAGTGGGTCCTTGTGTTGCAAGTACAATGACATGTTTATGTGTTAGGTTCTTTTGCTATGAGAAGACATACTTTTAATAATGTGTGCGGGTCCCTTGTCGTAAGGCGGAATGAAAGGGGGTTGAACACTGAACTGTGCAATGACAATAAAGGAATTGAATTTAATTAGGCCATACAGACAGTTCCTTAGATTTCAAATATTACAACACCGCCCCCTTGTGCCTAGAGTGTCTTTCTGCTTTTGCCCAACAGCAAAACGTCTCAGGTTACTTTGCTGTAACCCTGTTCCCTGAAAAGGCGGGAACGAGATGCTGCGTGAAAACGCTATGGGAAACATCTTG
>JAQQZT010000001.1:33082286-33100180 GCA_030068275.1 Clarias platycephalus
CGAGACGACTCGTTCATCTGAGTCATGTGAAAGATTCGTTCAAAAAGAACGAATCGTTCATGAACGACCCATCACTAATGGAAACAAAATAATATAATGCACGGCCACGAGATACTATGTTGTGGCCATGACTTAATAATGCTTGGAAATTAGATCGATTAATGTATGGCCACAACTTCATAACCTCATAGCATTTAGCCTTTTGTACATTACGAATCAATTTAAATTGATTTTGTTTATACGAGGGGGTATCATGAAGTTTCGAGACTAGTTTTGTAAGACACCAACAGATGGCAGCGCTGCGCGCACAGTCACAGGGAGCACCGACCTTCATAAGTCAATGTGCCAAAAGACATCATCCTGTATAAATCCTGTGTACCTAATGATATTTGAGGTGTTTCGAGTGGCACACACACTTCAAAAGCAAAAGAACACCACTGAAAATCAATGAGAAATTTATATTGCTGCCATGGTCGGTGGCATTGTGCTGCTGCCAAGTTGGTCTCCAGGCTGCTGACCCAGGAGCAGAGGAGCATCACGTCGAAGTCTAACAAGAACTATGTCAGCGTGTCGTGGATGACCCGTCATTCATGTTGAGGATCATTACCTTTGACAAAAATTCGGGACAAGTCCCAAACTCGACCTAGTGCATGCTCATCGTCTTTTTCGACATTTGTGTCATTGTGCATCAAGAATTCACCCCCTGGGGCCAGACCTGCAATAGCTAATTCTACTGCCAGGTTTTAAGGTGTCTGAGGGAGGACGCACAGTGAAAGAAACTGGATCTCGTAACTGTTAGTATAGATGTATGATTACCTTTATTTACTCACTGACACACAGCATAACTCCAAACCAACAATCATCCTGTCACATCTGGGACATGAATTATCTCATTACCACACGTACTTAAGTCATGGCCAAATCCATTTACATGTTACAAGGCCATGCATAAAACCATTTTGTTCCCCTGCCTAGGTAAGTCGTAGCCACCGAATATTTTTCCCCCAAAGTCACCAGAGGGGCTTTGTACATCTCTGTGTTTTGACCACCAATTTTAAAAGAGGATGTTGACGAATAATACACTTAAAAGACCATAAATGTGTGGACAAATGAACTGACCCTCACACCTACAGTACGTGTGGTTCCCCACCAAACAACTGCATTTCCCCCCTAAATTTCCCTTCAGTGGAACTATGAGGCATAAATGCTTATCCAGCATGACTACGATCCACAAAGCCACCTCCATGAACACATGGCGTGTTAAGGTTAAAAGAAGAAATAAGAACTGCAAAAAGCCCTGACCTGAACTCAACCACATTGATGCTTGGAATGGACCCGATGAACTGGAGCGTCCTCGACATCTCAACATCTCACCTGAGCTCACTGATGGAAAGCCTAATGGAAAGCCTTCCCAGAAGAGCACGCATTATAACTGCAAACAAGGACTAAGTCTGAAATGTCAAAACATAAGTAGCATATGAATGACCTTCCTTACCAGTTTTCGCCTTAAGAAAGAATTGAAAAGAATTGTAATTTTGGCAAAAATTAGCATCTGCATAGAAAGCATACGAACAAATGAGCAAACTGTACAAAAGTTGTTCAAAACTTGTTTGCCAAGCAAAGCAAGTTTATGTATTTTACGATTTTCAGTGTACAAAAGCCGTTGCAAAAGAGTAAAGTTTGTGGACAACCCATCATAACATGCTGTCAGACCCATGATGCTAAGGTTAAACGTTCCTTTATTGTCATAAACTTCACTATCATCTGATGTGGAAAATCTAAAATCCTAATCAGTGCTGTGGGACAAATAATGACAGACCTTTGTGTAAAGTCTCCTTCGAGAACATGCGTGATGTCGCATTAATTAGTCAGTGTACACATAAGTGTGTAAGCCTAATCCTGTGGATCTGACTGCTGTTAATCCGAGCGTCACCTCAGTCAGTCACTTACACAGGAACATGCACACATACTGTACACACATGAATGAAGATATGTTATAGAAGTCACACACTGTGATGGTGCATTCCCAAGGAGAGAAACGTCCAGGTTTTGAGATTCATTCAGTTCATCGATCAGGTCTGGAGTGATCATGCTAGTCTGGATCGTCCTGTTGCGATTAGCAGGTAAAGGCTGTCTATTTCATTTAATTATTAGAACTAGCAGAGAACATTTTGTCTTTTCGCACCATTATTCTATGCTATACTGTACTGTACAGTATATTAGCTAGATTAGCCTAATAATTCTTGCACTAAAACTAAAGCAGCACAGTTGAGAAGTCTTAAGACACCTAAGTGAATTTTAGCTGGATATTGTCTGATATTTTGATCACATTTTTGATCACATTATCAACTTCCTTCATATTAAATCTGTAAATCTGGGTTTATGGTACCTATAAAATCTTTTAGATCAATCAACAAAAACACCATGTTGTGTGTCAATAGCCTGTAGGGGGGAAAGTATCAAATACACTACTATACTCAGGTAAACTACAAAATGTTGATTTTTTTTAAACAGATGCTTTCTCTTTCGAGGACTTTGACACATGCAAAAACAGTCCATGTCAAAATGGCGGGGTTTGTATAAGAAACCAAGGTGATTACACTTGCCAGTGCTCTAACAGTTCTCAAAATGGGCAACTGTACGGAGGTCCAAACTGCACTGTTCCACTGCAGGCCTGTGAGGGGCAACCGTGCAAAAACGGTGGCAAATGCTCTCCTTTTCTCAGCAACAGTCAACACAGATACAGCTGCACCTGCCCTGAAGGTTATGCCGGCAAACGGTGTGAGACATCCACCACCTTCTCTTTTGAAAACAGCGGATACCAATACATCAGAACAACCCTCAAGGACACAGTGACGCTTCTGAACACTACTTTGAGTTTTCGCACATTGCAAAAAACAGCGACTCTACTCCGCTGTGTAGTGGGTGACTACATCCTCACGCTGCAGCTGCAAAACGGCCGACTGCGGCACTCCATGCAATGGGGCAACAACGGCGAGTCAGATTTGGCGGAGCTGTTTCAGGATGTAGCAGATGGCCATTGGCATACGGTGCAGATTTTCTTGTATGGAAGTGTCCTTGGACTTAGCTTGCATGACCCATTGTGCACTGTGAAAACCTGCCACAAAGAAAGGCTAGTGGAAATGGATCTGGGATCTAGGTCCGGACAGGCCTCCTTCACTCTGACACAGAGCGTCTATATAGGTGGAAGAGGCAATGGACAAATGAATCCAGACTCATATTTCCTGGGCTGTATGCGAGATGTCTACATTCAGTCCCGCCCGGTGGTCCCGGAGGTCAGAGCTGAGCAGTTTGGCGTGACTTTGGGCTGCAGGGAAAATGACGGCTGTGAGGATAATCCATGCAGGAACAGAGGAAAGTGTATCAGCTTGGGATGGAAGGAACACAAGTGCGTGTGCCACCGTCCCTATGAGGGAAACATCTGCTCAGAGGGTAAGGCTTTATATCTGAGGTAAGTGTCAGTCTGCCTGTCTTTGTGTACTAACACAGAATGGAAGCTTATAAGCCTTTAATTTATGAATGCTAAACCATTCTGCATGTGTTCACAGAGCACATCGCTGCCCGGTTTGGAACTGAAGATGTGGAAAGCTATGCAGTTTTCTACGTAGACGATGACCCCCTCGACACTTTCACTGTGTCCATGTTCGTCCGTACACGCCGTTTAAGCGGTCTGCTCCTCGTTTTTTCCAATAGCACGAGCCGTTACTTGCACATATGGCTGGATGGTGGGAAGGTCAAAGTTCAGGCAAATCACTTTCAAATCCTGCAGGGTCATGACAGAGTTAACGACGGACATTCTCACCTGGTGAGCATGCACGTGGAGCGGGGAACAGTCATGCTCTCGTACTCGGCTAAGACCCAGGCCTTGATGGCCAGCCGAGGTTTGACAGTCCAATCGGGTGACACGGTTCACGTGGGAGGCTTAGAGGACCGTAAAGCCACGATAGCTTTTAGCAGCTACTTTAAAGGATGCATCCAAGACCTGCGACTGAACTCTAATCACCTGCAATTTTACCCAAGCAGCACTCCACTGGCGTCCTACAGAATGAAGACCATGGTGCAGGTCACGCAGGGCTGCACTGGTGATAATTACTGCAGGGTATGTGTTTTCTCTCTGGCTGTCACACTATGTGTCTGTCTTATTGGTTGGTTGGCTATCTGTCTATCTATCTATCTATCTATCTATCTATCTATCTATGTCTTTCTGTGAATCTGTCCATCAGTCTATTAGTTTGCTTTTCTGGCTGTTTGTTTTATCTGCCTTAATATCTCTCTGTTCATCAGTCTATTCGTCTACCAGTCTTTGTAAACAACTCCCTATCTATTTGTCTTTCTGTCAGTCTCACTGTCTGTCTATTTATCTGTCTGTCCAACAGTCCATGCATCAATAAATTGACTGCTCTCCTTCGCTTTTTTGAATATCACAGTCCTTTTTTCCACTCGTTTGCAGGCTCACGTGTCCTTGTGTCTAGAGTGAACTCATTGCTCCCTATGTTTTATTTTGCAGATGAACCCTTGTCGGAATGGCGGTGTGTGTTACTCCATGTGGGATGATTTCACCTGCAGTTGCCCGCCGAACACAGCAGGGCGGCGCTGTGAGCAGCTGAAGTGGTGCGAGCTTTCCCCGTGTCCCGTTACTGCGGGATGTCTCGCATGCGCTCAGGGATTCGACTGTGAGTACTTTGTGATTGTCACGTCTAAAAATAGCAGTACACAGGTTTTCCTGGAGTCAGGGATTATCCCAGACTGGGATTAAACCTTCTGTGGGCTGAGACTGTAGGAGTTCACGTACAGGCTCAAATCTTTGCTCTATATCAAGAACACATACGGCTTTATAGCTCATACAGCTTCGTAACGCACTGATGGTCGATGAATGTCAAAAATAAAAGTTAAGCTCGAGGTCAGTCTCCAAAAATCCAAACATTACACTTATTCTTCTCTACCCCTCAGGTGTTACGAACATCACCATCCATGAAGGAAACCCCATCATCATGTTTAGAGGTAACGGCAAAATCCGCCGACCCCTCCACAACATTACTCTGTCATTTCGCACAAGGAGACGTGACGCCACACTGCTGCATGCCTCGCAGGAAAACAACTTCATTACAGTTTTTCTCAATAATGGACGACTTGCTCTGGAGCTTCAGAGCGGCTCAGACTCCTCACTCCGAGTGCAGAGCCGGTAAGGTTCTCCTATATTCATGAAACCCTAGCATCCTTGGTACGGCTCCACCCCTTTTTTTGTCACACATCTTGATTTGTTCTTGATATTGATCTTGTTGTTTGATCCTGATCCTCGAACTCAACCAGACATCCACACTAATAGTACAAAAGCACCCACATGCATGCTATTTATGAGGAAGAATAAAAAATGTCATTTTTAAAAATACGTTTTATTTACACTTTTATTTAAATTGATTTTTTTTAGCCGTGTAGTGGTGAACGATGGACGCTGGCACAGTGCCATTCTGAGCATGAACAACCCATCCGCTCCGACCTCCAGGTGGTTCGTGGTGCTTGACGAGCGCAGAGAACAAGCGTCCATCTCCTCCACCTCTTCCGGAGATCTGGACTTCCTGAGGGAAGACACTGACATCCTTTTAGGTGGTTGGCAGCTCGATTCTGGAGCAAATTTGGACGGATGTCTGGGTTCGGTGCAAATCGGTGGCCTTGTTTTGCCATTTTATGCGGAAACAGAACTCGGCATGCCCAGACCCCAGGAGGAAAAGTTCTTAAGGACGTCTGGGATGCTGAACCTAGGGTGCCGGAGCTCTGACATTTGCAATCCGAACCCTTGCCACAATGGAGGCCAGTGTGAGGATCTTTTCGAACTCTTTAAATGTCGTTGCCCAGCTGGTTGGCACGGTCAGATGTGTGAGGTCAGGACTGATGCCTGCATCTCGAATCCTTGCCTGCATGGATCATGCGCTGTTGCTGTTGAAGGTTATGAATGTGTGTGTGAGTCAGGATACACCGGTCAGCGTTGTGAAAACAACGAGGATGTGTGTGTAGGACACAAGTGCAGCAATGGGGGTACCTGCCTCAGAGGAATCAAACAATATGCCTGCCTTTGCCCAAGAAACACAACCGGAGCTCTCTGCCAGTGAGTCTTTCTTAACAAATTCTTTCTTTCTAGGAGGATCAATAAATTACTTGTATTGGATTTTTTTTTTACATAATTCTTAAGAATCTGAATTTCAGTGTCTCTTCAGAGTTCGGCTTCCACTTCCATCAGGAGAGTGAAAAACTTATTGTGCATTTCATCAATGTTACTATTATATCACAATAAAAAACTAAAGAAATATTTTAAGCCACTAGAACAGACAGGAACTGCTACCACACAACACAAACTAATATGGCAGGTAAAAAATCCTTTTAAATGTACGTCACCTTCCATCATCATTTCCCATTTTTTTTAGAGAACGAATGGCGGAAATTCCTTGGTACATTGACAGGTTTCCGTAAGTTGTCTTTTTTTCATTTAATGAATGAAGAATAACAGTAACATAAGTAAACCTGTAATCTGTGTTATCTTCATAATGTTATATTTTATGTGATAGTTGGTGCGGTGTAGAATGTGTGAATTGTGTTGATAGGTCCCCGAGGCTGCCGGTGTCCATCTGCGGGAAGGACAAGTGGACTTACAGCTGCTTTAATGGCGGAAACTGCTCCATGTTTGAGGACAAGTGTGACTGCCTGCCTGGTTTTACTGGACAGTGGTAAGTTTGCAATAATGACATCCTGAAAGCAAATTTGACGAGTTGTTTAATCTCCTCCGTCTGCGTGTTTTGTGGATTTCTTTTGACGATTCGCACGAGTTCACAGGGAGATGTATCATGATGGCTTTGTCACAAACATTAATCACTATTACTAAACTACTAATATTTTAATGTTAATAAATGGAAAATAATCATTTATTTTTCTGTTTTAAAGATCAAGACATCACGGTCTGTCAGAAAAGCATATTGTGACAATTTCTCACGAGATCAATACAGTAGATTGAGAACCCTAACCCTAACCCTAACCCTAGCCCCCCCTTAAAGTTAGGCAGACTTTAACATGTAATTATTTAACATAATAATTATTTATTTTAATAATGAAATAAAGTCATTTAGTCACAATATTCTAAATGTATTTCTTAATATATTTTATTTACAGTAAAAAAAAATCTAAATTGTATTACGTTCATTTGTGTTCATGTAAAATATTTGAAAAGCATGTGTTTTGAGGCTGGGTTATAATTGGATTTTTTCAAATCATCCTTGGGGCGCAGCACTGTGCGAATCCTCCCACTTTTGTTCTTAGCGAATCAATATTGTTTTTAAATATTTGGGCTCATGTGATTGGACCATTCTCAACGAGTCTTATTAACGGTCATCAGATTGGTAGTTAATGTATTGAATAGTGATTGATGTGGAAACCAGATAAATATGAGAGAAAATTCTGTAATTTCTGTAATACCCCTTCACAAGGCGATTGGACGAAGAGCTGATCGATCTGATCTTCTAATTAAGTTAAGTGATCGCAGGGAGATTATTAAAAGTTTCATTTTAATTTTGTTTGCGCACCCCACCCCCCCCAAAAAAACTTTTTTTTGGTTTGCCAATGCTAATGCAACAAACAACACATTTTATTATTATTATTTTTATTATTATTATTATTATCTGCTTTAGCGGCACGACTTGGGGAAAACAAGCTCTATTTCTGCTCACGTCAAACAATTTGCCTATTTAATACATTTCGGGGCAGAATTGATACATTTATTCAATTATTTTAAAAATACAGTGAACCTTAATACACTTTTAGTAATAATATCCCCATACTTTCGATATAATTTTAGTTAAAATATTTAAGAATTTGATAGGAACCTTGACAGTAGTGCTAGAGTATATAGTCATACTAATCCATTACTGACAGGACATGAGGGAGAGACGAGGCCAAAAAGATGAAAATGGCCTGAAATACTGTAATAGTCATAATTAACAGATTGAACACTCATTACTCCCCTAGGTGTGAGCAGGAGCTGGACGAGTGCGCCTCTGGCCCGTGCCTGAACGGAGGATACTGCCGCAACCTCATCGACAAATTCCAGTGTGTGTGTGAGATCAGCTTCGCCGGCGAGCGCTGCCAGATCGACATCAGCGATTTCTACCTGTACGGTTTCCTGCTGATGTGGCAGAACATCTTCCAGCTGCTCTCCTACCTCATCCTGCGCATGGACGACGAGCCTGAGATCGAGTGGAACGCCGCAAACGATGAGTAAAGACAAAACAAAGAAGAGAGTGGCGAGGGACGAGAGACCAGAGACTAGATGGCTAAATATGAGACGGGGGGGGTGTATTAATAAAACTCATCGTGAAAGTAGAAATATTGTTGTTATGTCGTTCATTTTATAGCATGTGAGCTTTGATCGTATTACTCATGGATGGTGGTAATGTCTTTGTTTTATAAATACAAAATAAATGTGGAAATTTAATACATTTCAGTGTCTGAAGTTGGAGCTACCAGACTTATACGGCTATCATGTAAGGGAAGCTTATAGCATTCAGTTCAACACTATATACAGTATTTGCATGTCTGATGCTGACCACACGCTCTTACTTAATGATGTTAAACTTACGCTATTTTTAGAACAAACTTTTGCATAACAAAACTCTTGACTTTTACTTATCAGGCTGGAAAATAAATGCTGCAAAGTCCATAAATATAGGGCCAGCTTTCCAAATATATCCAAACTCACACATATATATATATCTTTTTTCTTTTTTTTTACTAAAATAAGCCTATATATTTGTTACTACCAGTAAACCAGTATACCAGTAAATAAGTAAAATTCTTCCCAAAATCCAGAGCCATATACAGCTCTGCTTTAGCTCAGATATTTCTGAGCCACTGGTCTTATATTCCAAGTATGCCTAGCCTCTGAATTAGTGTTTACTTTGGCCTCAAAGCCTCTGAGAAGTGTTGATTCCAAACCAGTCCCTATTCCCTTAAAAGGCAAAGTGCACAAGGGTCTGAATGAAGGGAGTTATGACGCAATCATGATCATACAACATCTCCCCCTATTGGTCTGACCCAAGCTTACATTAAAAATAAAAAAATAAAAAACAGTTTTGACTTTAGAAGGATTGGTCTGATTTGTACGGGCCTCTTTATGTAAACCTTTGCTGTGTAGGCGTCCCGTCGTAAAAGAAATCACATGTACATCCTTGTAAATGTATGACTTCTGTCCAAGTCACTGTTTATGGAGTTTGGCCTCTTAAATAAAGAGTTCCCACCAGGTTGAGACGAGTGAACAGGCAAGCCCAGTGCACATGAGTGCAAAATTCCTGACCAGCTTTACCCCTGAGAGCTGAGCGACAAACAGGAGAATGCAGCATGGTTGTAGATTTCCCCTCCACAGGATGACCTGAGAGGAACGATTTTCTCAACCACACATTTCCTACAGGACTTTTCTGTACGAGTCTTAACGGCTTTTATTAATTATGTTGTGAAAGGGGTTAATTCAGTTGAGATTCACTGAACTCCACCACCCCGAGTGTTATCTGGGGTAAAACAGACAAACATGCAGGTACAGACCCGAACTTGAATCCCTAGTGTAAATATTAAAATCCTATTTACTTTGCCTGGGCACAGTACAAGATCATGCTTTTAAACACACGAAAATGTCTTTTTACGGGAGAGAAAATCTTTTTAGTTTTATTACATTACATTATTGCAAAGCCCTTAACATAGGCAGGCAGATTATAAGAAACAGAAGAAAGGGGCATTGCATCATAATGCCTAATGTAAAATACACTATAAGATATACTGTAACACACATAATACATATGCTTATAACGTGGTATAAGGTGTATAATGTCTACAATGTCCTATAATGCCTATAATAATCCTAGTAATACTGTATTAGCTGAAGAATGCATATAATGAACTATAATCTCTATAATAATGCTCATAATGTACTTAGAAAGCATATAATGCAATATCAACTGTAGAATGCTTATGGTACCCTTAATAATGCTTATAATGCACATAAGAATAAATATATTGCATTTTAAGATTGTAACAATGCTCAATAATGCACTATAAACTGTACAGTGCATATCCTGTTCTATATTTCCTGTAATAAGACATATAATGCACTATAACGTCCATATAAATGCTCTTAATAAGAATGCATATATAGATCTTTAAGACTGTAATAATATTTATAATGTACCACAAGGTGTGTAATGCCTACAATGCACTATAATAATTCTCATAATGCACTATTAGCTGTAGAATGACTATGATGACTATAATGGCAAAAGAGGTTAATAACAATGCATCTAATTCACAGTAATGTCCAAAATAATGACAGTAATCCATTATAAGGTCTATGATAAGAAACACAATAATGCTTATGATGCACTTAAAGGCATACAGTGTTGGTTATAATACACTATGGGGTGCACATATCCATACCAGTATTGGACTGTGAAGGCCTATGGTATAATACAGTGTTAGACTCAAATGTTTACAGCCTGTAGGAAGGTAGATGATGCGTTATGAGGCTATAGTTATATGTGTAAACTTTACACATACTGTGATCGATTGCAAAAACAATGTTCTTCCCCCTGTTGTGCCATTCTGAAGGGCCCAGGAAGTGCATGTCAGGTAAATGTACTCTTACAAATAAGTACAATTCCTGTCAGTTTGTCATCACCCGCTTCCATGACATTGGTCAGAAATGTGTGTGTTGTACCCCTCCCCTGTGATGAAGGGTCACCTTTGGAGTATATATTGCCAATCAGCCAGGCAACCGAGTCAGCCTTGTCGCTTTACGCTCTTCATGATGAATCTCGGGCTCGTGGTCGCCCTTTTGGGGCTTGTGGCGTACGGGTCATGTTTCCCGGGGAAGCACAACATCAGTCTGCCGCTCTGCGACTCTCCAGAAGCTGAAGCTGCAGCCCAGGTGGCTCTGGATTTCATCAACGCGCAGCATACGCATGGCTACAAATACACCCTGAACCAAATCGAGGACATTAAGGTCCTGAATAAGGTAAAGTTTTGATGAGTTTGGTGAGGAGTTACTTCATGAGCTTGAAAGATTATACCGTTTCTATGATACTGTATACTCCTTAAACAGTAAAAAAAAAAAACGAGTAAGAATCTCAATTAGGAAAAAGTCAAGAAAAACACATTTTATTTTGTCACAAATGATATTATGAGCATTATGACAAAATGCTGTATTATTAAAAATTTATAATAATAATTACATTTACATTTAAAAGTACAAGATTTGAACATTGCTGTTGACGTTAATCTATCAGCATGCTCAGAACACACTGCTGTATAAATTATTAGATTCATTCCAAAGAAATTACAGAGTATCACTGGGGCGGCCATATGGAACAAAAGGCTTTTTATTATTAAAGGGCTGTCTTCATTAACATAAAATGCATGGCATGTATGACAAACATTCGCTCCTCATGCCTAGTATTCCTCAAATATGTACAGAATGACCCTGAACAGAATGGTATCTACTGGATCCACACTTTGCAGCTATACCAGGAACAACCCTTTAGGAGGTTTAGGACTGTGTTTATGGGAATTTTTGACCGTTCTTCCAGAAGCACATTTGTGGGATCAGACACTGATGTTGGACGAGAAGGCCTGACTCACAGTTCTAGCAGGTTGCGGTCAGGACTTGGTGCAGGACAGTCAAGTTCTTCCACACCAAACTCGCTCATCCATGTCTTTATGGACCTTGCTTTGTAGACTGCTGCATAGTCATGTTGGAACAGGAAGTGGCCGTCTCCCAAACTCTTCCCACAAAGTTGGGAGCATGAAATTGTCCAAAATGTCTTGGTGTGCTGAAGCAATAAAGGTTCCTTGCATTGGAAGTAAGGAGCCGAGCCCAACTCCTGAAAGACACCCCACACCAGTTACAACATCTTTTAGATGACTGCGAACAAGCGCACAAAGCAAAGTCCATGAAGATAGAGACACAGAGTCCTTACTTCAACCCAACAGAATGCTTTTGGGATGAATTAGAGCCTTTATTTTGGATGTTATTCAAAATCACTTTTGGCAATATAGTGTGTGTGTGTGTGTGTGTGTGTGTGTGTGTGTGCGTGTGCGTGTGGGTGTATATACAGTATATATGTCCTTAGCCTACAAAAGAAAAACATTTCCTGTATGGGACTAATTACCTAGCTAGTTATATAAGACCATAATCAATTATCCCAGTTATTTCGACAAGATACCGCTTGACTGGTGATCTTTTAAATCTTACTTCAGCTAAAAAAGTGATGGACTTAAAGATAGCACCAAGTATTTAATCCAAGAGGAAATGTTGACAGGAAGTTGATAAGCTGGTCTTAATAACAGCATTGTTTTGAAGTGCATCAGAGCAGAGGAACGGAAACGGAATGACGAGGGGGTGATGAGATGAGTCGTTTAATCCAGCTGCAAATGAAAACACGGGGTTTTGCAGTGACTTAAATCACTTTGCGGTTTGTTCTAGGCTGACGGGACACACGCCTACCTCTTGGAGCTGGAGCTCCTCGAGACTAAGTGCCATGTCTCTCACCCGAAACCCGTGCCTGAGTGCGACGTCAGAACCAAAGTCGAAACGGTAAAGTATCCCTTTAATGCAACTCTTATCACCTCTTCTGAATGTATGTTCAGTATTTTTGTAGATTTTTCCATAAGTCTGCAAATCTGTTTACAAATGTCATGTAAGGTCAGAACTGTTAAAGTGTTACGAGTTCACCCGAGCTCTGCTTGCCAAACTGACATTAGCGCTGTTGGATTCTGGATTCAGATTGGTAAGAAGGTTGTTGATTAATTTTCAGCACCTGAGCAACAGCACGACTGACAGTAGTGCAGCTGCAAATCACGAAATCTGCTAAATCAAGTTTATATTAATGCACTTGTTTTTATGTTATTGTTTCTATAGCAACAGCTCATTCAGTCATCAGGAGAGAAAAGTGTACACGTAGATTACTCTTTGCTGTAATTTTTGTCTTATTACACTAGAGAAGAAAAAAACCCACAAATGTTTATAACTGCTGAGACATAATTGAGAATTAGTTTTAAATGTAGAAAAATTTATGAAATGTCCTTCTTTATGTTTTTTTTGTTCTTCCCTCTCTCTTTGTCCATCAGGCAGTTGAAGCAGACTGTGATGTAGCTCTGTCTGATGCTGGGGGCCAGCTTTCTGTCGCAGCGTTCAAGTGCAAAACAGAACTAGGTCAAATATCAGTGTTAAATTCATAAATATTATTATTATTATTATTATTATTAGTGATTATTAGTAATGATTCACTTTTCATTAACAGCTTGCATGGAAAGTGGCTTAGTTTTAACAGGATGTTTTTGGGTTTTGTCCAATAAATCTATGTTAATATTCTTATATCCATCTGTGGGAGAACAGAAACAATTAGCCCTTGTCCAGGCTGCGTCTTCCTGGAGGCGCTGAACGACACCGACGGCACTCAGCTGGTTCAAGCTTCACTGGCGCTGTTCAATAACAACAACACCTTCGATGCTACTTTTGATGTTCTCGATGTTGGGCGGCTGACGTCTCAGGTAACACTGTGACTCTGAATACAGAAAGTATAGAACTAATGATGTCACCGAGTTCGTTTTTTTTTTTTAAATTTGTTAAACAAGCGCTTAGACAACAATAATAACAAGATAAAATACAAATATCGAAAAACATGAGGCATGTAGAGATGAGTATCAACAAGGTGAAAGGGAAATCCAAAATCTGGTCCAATAAACAATGCAGAAAGATTACACCTTAAAATCAACGGAACAGCCCACTCGACTCTTCCCACTGTCTCTCAGGGTACTAGAAAAGCATGCTTCAAGACTCTTTACTGTTCTGGCATCTGAGCTGAGTTACTGGCAGTCTTCGGACGATGTCTAAAGACCTACCTTTTTCTTAAGTACTTGGATTAACAAAAAACCCACCAGTGTTTTAGACTGATGGTACCCTTAGTCAGCAGCTTAATGAACCAGTGTAAGGATGTATTTATCGACAGAGACTTCAAAGCATTCTGTAAGTCGCTCTGGATAAAAGCGTCTGCCAAATGCCATAAATGTAAATGTACTCCTCTTGTAAGTTCGATCTCTTTGAGACATGAAGGGGAAACATCCTGAGTCTTGCTCAGCAATTTAAGTTTAAGGCGAATTTCAGAGTCTTGTTTTTTGTTTTTTTGTTTGTTTATTTTGCAGGTAGTGGGTGGTGGGCCCCTAATGCGAGCCGAATACGCCATTATTGAAACCAACTGCACAAGTGGCGAAGTTCCTGCCTGTGTCCCTATGGACCATGCGGTTGCTGTAAGTGTTGTAGTTCAACACAAAAAATGTAATTCAGCTAAATCACAGTGACATTATTTACTTTTTCCTTAGCGCCAAGGGTTCTGTCAGTCTGCAGGCCACGGGCTTAATGTGAACATTAACTGTGAAGTCTTCCAACCAGTAACTAAGCACTATCACATTACTTAAACATCCACCTGGAGATTTATCAATAGAATTGAAAAGACCTAATTTGCTTGTGCATTCCTTTTCTTTCAACAGGACTCCAATGGACCTCCTGTTCCCCCAGCCGGGCCGGCGTCCCCTTCCATCACCCAAGGCTTCAATCACCACAAACTTCCAGCCCTGCATGACCCTCAGGCCACTGGCCTCTTATCTGCAGAGTCGGACTCAGCCGAGAAAGCACCGATTGTCAAAAGGACAGTGGCAGAGCCTCAAGCGAATGGCCTAGTCGCTGAACCGGTAGTTCTGCTTCCAAGGTGCCCAGGAAAAATCAAACACTTTTGAGTCCACTCTTTAAATGTGCCCTTAATACATATGGAGGACATTTAGTTCCCCATGGGCACAAAAGCACGCTGGATTGAGTTTTGTGAAAACATCAAGACAATTAGCAAGCAAAGCAGCCCCGATTTTAAATGACTGTACTTAGTAGGCTGTTTTATTTGTACTGTTTCAGAGGAATAAAATAACTATTAAGCAGAGACTCTTTTTAATTGCATGTTCTTGATCAACAAAGGATGGTTAATTGTTTGTGTTAGGTTACATACATGGCTAAGTTTCTAATTTATAGAATTGTTACAAAATCTTTTCTTTACCACTAAAAAAAACAGTAGAATGACATTGATATCCACAACTCTTCTGGGTACTACAAAATACTCCATAATACTGCGATATCCTGCAGATATCTTTGCATGTAAAAGCTATTCTTCATGGAAATCTATCCAAATTTTGAGAATAACTGAGTCCAGTTTACCAGCATCAAGATACAGCAGCAGAGATTATATATCAGGATAGCACTGGATCAAAGCTCGGCTTAAATCTTCAACAAAGTCTTGGACAATGAAAGGCTCCCTAGAAGTGTCAATGAGGTAAAGGTTACCAAAAACTTCTCAGGGTCACACTGATTCCTGAGTAAATCCCTCCTAAAATTTTGCAGCCAGGGATCTGTTCTGGAGTAAAAAAAAACTTTCCCAAAGTGGCCTTTTCATTACAGCGGAAACCTCTTGGTTAAACGTGCACCATCATATTAATTTGTTCAAGCCTTTCCGGACCTCATGTTGGGACGCAGTCCATCTCATGGCCCCATACACACGCAGCCCCCTATATTCACAATTTAGTATAGCCTACCCACTAGCTAGGTTTTGGAAGGTGGGACCTAACAGGAGAATCAAAGTACAAGTGGAGAAACGTATTGCGAAACTCCACACAGAGCCGAGCTCAGGAGCCTAGAATTGCAAGGCAGCATCACACCACAATGCATCACGCTGCTACCCAATAGAACATTTGCACATTTATAAACAAGTAGAAATGAACATACTGACTTGCACGACACTTGTAGCAAGAACTTGTACCAGTTCTTAAAATCTGGCCTACATTTCCAAGTAACTCCAACCCTTTTAGATGGACTTCTAAAGCAACTCATGAGTCAGTCCAACATTTTTATAACATTTGCATAAATATTAAATGTGCACTGTTAAACATGTATTAAAAATACAAACAATTAAACAAGCACCAGTTCACCATTTACCTGGATGTCTGGATGGATAGATACTTTATTGATCTCAGTTGTGGTGGGGTTTGGACCAGAGAAACCAGAAAGCAGCTTGGCCACTTTACCTCGTAACAGGAACCCAGTGTTTGCTAAAGGTTTTTTTGAGGTTTCTCCAAAATTCCTGGGTCCAGAGTCCAGGGTGAGCGGAGGTTCACCAAAAATATTATCAAAGGCTCACAGTTAGGATCCTCATTAAAAGACGTTGGCTTGGGAAGTTTGTGCGTTTTGTTTTGTTAACTCCGTCTTGGCATCACATTCGTGAAACCTTGCCACTTTTAAACGCTTTTAGCCTGGAGAGCAGGGTAAGGATGTGAGGAAAAATAAAAAATATTAACTTTCAAACTGGTTTGAAGGTGGAGATGGAGGGCTTAACTTTTGTTCAACCCGGAAAATGGTCCATGGCCAAAGTGTTAAATGCGTAAACATACCATTGAGAAAAATCTAAAAGTCTGACAAAGCCACAGTGAGGAAATGTCTCATTACTCATGAACGTTCGGTCCTTTTTTCCCAGTGGCTTAGGGAAAAGGAAACTGTAGGGATGCGTGTTTGTGTTGTGAGTGTCAATGGAGGAAATATGACATTCAAGAATACCGGAATCAAATATGCAAATGTTGAAATCTAGCCTGCAAGCAAGAAAAATGTAAATGTGTTGGTGCTGCTTCTGAATTTCAGAGCTGTTGAAATCCAAAACATGGATGTCACCTTTATTTTATTTGTATTAATGTAAAGGTTATTTGCAAGGCTTTTATTTTTTTTTATATTTCTATAAGCCTACAATAAATGGACAGCCCTTTATGAAATCTGATGTTGCAGCCACACCCATTGGTAGCAACACAGTCACCACAGACAAACACTGGAGGTAGAATGGATTCTATTAAAAAAGCTTAATGACTAAATGTGACTGGATGCCACGTTTGCCACAAGTTCAGTTCATGAAATTTTCACCAGACTTAATGTTAGTGCTGTTACTGTGAAAGAATAATTCACAGCAGGGCCAATAAACAGGCTAATAGAAATTGAATTTGCTCTGTTGCATCACTTATATCGGCGTTCCAATCTGGATATCCAATGCAATATGATATTTAAGCACACAAGCTTAAGATCACATAATACTGAGTGTTGGGAAAACAAACTGGGATTTGGTGAATTCCTGGACAACTCTTCCTTCTAGGAATGCACAGTGCCAATGGAAAGGTTTAGTGGAGAAGGGATAATAACCTGTGGCTGTTTTGCCCCTCAGTTCCAGTGAAAGTAATGTCTTTAGTGTTACTCTTACACAATACAAAGACATTTTATTCAATTGTACGCTTCTGCCTTTGGGCCAACAGTCTGGCGAGAATCCTTACCTGTCTCTGTTTGGCTCCGCCCACACAAACCAAAAGTAAGATTCAATTATTTGTCATGTGTACCTTTACAGCACAGTGAAATAATTATATATTTTTTTGCATATCCCATTTCGGAAGTTGGGGTCAGAGGGCAGGGTCAGCCAGGATACAACACCCCTGGAGCGGAAATGGTTAAGAGCTTTGCTCACTGACTCAACAATGGCAACTGGGCAGTCCTGGGGCTTTAAGCCCCTGCACTTCCGATCAATAACTAAGGAACTCTGAGCTTGAGCTACACCTGTCCCCTTGCTCAAATCGACACGGATTTGACAAGTTATCATGAGATTTGTTTCAAATATAAAGTGCATTATAAATACAAACCGGATTCCGAAAAAGTTGGGACACTAAACAAATTGTGAATAAAAACTGAATGCAATGATGTGGAGATGGCAAATGTCAATATTTTA
>JAQQZT010000001.1:33123826-33137611 GCA_030068275.1 Clarias platycephalus
TATTATTATTATTATTATTATTATTATTAAAGTTATTTGTAATAATTTTGCAAGTATTAGTGATGAGTCTATGCAGAGAGGAAGTTCACTCATTAAGGCCCCTACACAGCTGAGGAGTGCAAGCTAAGGCCAACTTGTTATAAAAATAGCCTTTTTTTTTTTTTTTTTTTAAACTCTCTCCTCCTCCTCCGCTACTCCTCCACCGAGTTTCAGCTTCGCGCACTTGTTTCGTGATGAGCCAGAAATAAAGAAGTGGCCGCTGTCCATCTAGCTCGCTAATCGGAAGTTCACGTTCCAGTTCCTTTATTTTAGTCATATCCGGACTCCTTTCTCTGTCTCGTCGAACTTCGTAACAACAACAAAAAAAATAATAAATGCGCACAATCGTGCCGCACGTGCTCTGACAATTTAATCTCGTGGCGCTTAACACGAGACGTAATTACAATTCTTAAAAAGAAAATCCCGATGTGTTCATCTGTGTTGATGGAGTCGTTTATGTTCTCACTTATCGCCAATCGCATAGGGTAGCAACTTTCCAATGAAGAGTGTGTGTGTGTGAGAGAGTGAGTGTGTTGCCACCCCCGAGGGCATGATGGTTAGATGAGATTAGGACAGAGAATGTTTGGCATGAGATCAAACCCAGAAATGCATAGTTGTGGTTGGTGTGTTTCAGGAACTCCGAAGTGCTGGTGGTGGTGTTGTGCAACAATATTATTATTATTGTTATTATTATTATTATTAATGTTTTTATGATTATTACCATCATTAGCAGCTGCATACAGATGTTATCATGTTATGAGCAGTTTCCAGGAATTACTGCGTTGGTTCATCTTGCTATAAATTCATAGCCAGATTAGGTGACTGGTTTTAGTGGGTGAGTTTCAGGGGTCGAGCTTTTGAGTAAATAAAGTTCAGGGTCAGGCTGCACTGGTTAAGGTCAAGGTTTAGCGTTTGGGTTTAGCTTGAGTTGAAGCACCTGCCTGGGCGTCTGGGTTTAAGGGGTCTAGTGAATTGGGTTCAGGGGTTTCAGGGCTGTAACAGTAGGTTTGTTACTAGAGTTTGAGCTCGAGCCTCATTAACGCACTTAGAATTTGAGTGAAACTCTGCGAGTGGTGGGTGTGTGTGTGTGTGTGTGTGTGTTTTAGGGGACAGAATGTAATGAGCTTCTCATAGTGTAGAAACTTCTGCTCAATGGAAATTCATCTGATTCATCTGGTTTCTTTCTCAAGATGGTGATGTAGGTCGGCCTCGCAAACACGCCGTGTGTTGAAACGGAGAAATTTGGTTCCATTGGTGAAAAGTTACGTCAGTGTTCACTGCATTCTACAAAATAAATAAAGATATGAAGATTTAAGGGAAATAAGTGTAGAGAAAAAAAAACATGCTGAGTGGGACATTTCACACACATCTCTGTGTGTGTGTACGCATTGCCAGTTAAAAGTTTGTGCACCCATGGTAATTCTTAATCAGATTTATTATTATTTTTCTACACTGTATAACGAGCTGCTTCCGAAATACACAATAATCTCCTTAGAAGGGTCGAAGTTGAGATGTGTGTCTGCTACTCGTGATCTGTAAATCCTTCATAACGCCTCTATTCTGAGGCGATTTCTGAGGCTGGTAACTCTACATGAACTTCTCCTCTGCAGCAGCGGTAGGTTATTGGTCTTGCTTTCCATGAGAGCCAGTTTCATCATGGTGCTTAATGGGTTTTGCAAATAAACACACTTGACAATACTGTCCTTGTAAGAGCTGTTCCAATACAGATGAGTTTTGTGAGTTTAAAAAAAAAAAAAAAAAAAGATTTTGCCATGTGTGTGTTATTTAATAGTTTTGGAGAGAAAAAAAAAAATCCAGTATCGTGCTAGAATATGGAAAACAAATCCAAAAACTTTTGACTGGTACTATATGTGTGTGTGTGTGTATTTTTATTTATTTATTTTTATATATATATATATATATATACACACACACACACACACGCGCACGTATATAGAACGAGAGACAGAGACTGTATCTTATGGCTGAAAAACCACATTCACACGTGAGAGACACACACACAGAGTGTGGAGTGTGGACCTGAACGTGACCGAGGAAAAGCCGAGAGTCTGGTACAGACCTGTTTCTGTTCTCTTTTGGTTTTCTAGACTAGCTGATGTTACGTGCACTGAAACGTGGCGACTGAATGATCATGAGTCTGGATCACCAGGGCCGCCCGTTCACTGAAACTTTAGTTATAAGCTATAAAAGTCAAATTTATAAAATAAAAATAAAAAAAAGAGCAAACACTTTATCACATCTTGCCAGTCCGGAGTGTCTTGTCAGATTCCCAGCAACCAGTACGGCGCAACATTCAGTTATCGGTTACTCCGTTCTTCCGTTTTTTAATTTCAGAAACCGACAAAACTACGTATTAAAATTTTTTCTGTCTGGATCAGAATCCGCGTCTCGCGCCTTCCTGATACTGACATCATTCAGGATGGCGGCTGGGTTGCCAGATCTAACAGCACCGTTAATTACTTTCAGATTCCTCTATTCTTAGGAAAGTATCAGCCTGGCGTAGGGTTCGGGGTTTGACTTGGGGTTCGGGGTTTGACTTGGGGTTCGGGGTTGGGCTGATGTAATGTAATTGGTGTGTAGGGGTTTGTGGGTTTAGTGGTTTATAGAAAAAAAAAAATTCTTTATTTGTCCACACTGTTAGATTTGTTTGGAGCTTTAAGAGTGTCGTTTATCATGTCCTATATTACCCGGAGAGAGGACGGTGTGTACGCGTGTCCGGGTCGTCCATCGCCGCCCCCTGCAGCGCTCTCGCCGCCACGTTATGACGATGCAGCTCGAACTCATGCTATCACAAATCGACTTAAGTGTTGTGGTTTTCAGAAGCGAAAAGCAGCGGAGGATGTTTGCTGATGCATTTTTTTTTCTCTCTTCATTTTTCTCTTCGACTTCCTCTCGAAAAGGCAGCCTTTCAGTTCCTGAGTTGCACGTTCACCCCCCCCCCCCCCCTCAGAGGAAACGCAGTGGCACAGTGTGTGAACTGCTTTGATCTTGTGTCTCTGTGCACACTCCACTCTGAGATGCAAACTTGATGCGTCTTCACACACACATCCTGCTCTACCTGTTCTTTCCTGCAGTGTTTTTTTATTTTTTTATGTCAGTCGTTTACATGACGATGTCTTTTTAGTGTCCTAGATATGTCAGGGTTCCTCCACGCTCGAGAGAGCACACTTCTTCTCCTTCATCATTTTTACAGCCCGAAGACGTATGACAAGAGTTTATTATCGGACGCGGGTGAATAAATTGATCCCGAACGCGCTTCGATTCGAGTGCTTTTTGTCGCCCCCTAGTGTGAGCTCGCGAGTGTGCGCATTACACTTCATTTAGCCTCGAGTGAGTTTGTTAATCTGCAGATTTGCCTGTGTGTGTGTGTGTGTGTGTGTGTGTGTGTGTGTGTGAGAGAGAATCATTCAACACCTCTACGGGTGACAAAGTGCCCTCGGCCAGGTAGTTGTCCTCCGTGTTTATCTGTCTCTGTTTTCGTTGTAATATAAGCCTTTATTCAGTTGGACCGAAGTCAGTTGGAAGTATTAGCTGATGTCATTCAAAATTCAATTTTAAATTACATACGCAACCTTACACAGGTGTGATGTGCAGTGAAATGTTTACACGACTGTTTGTGACCTAATAAAAAGAAAATAATTCAAGCAAATGCCAGTAGAAAAGAATTTCAGATGTAAATTCTTCACCGCCCCCATTAATATTTCGCCGCCGTTTGCTTTGATTACGGTCGTGGCATCGTTTCGATAAGCTAACGCAACGTCACAAACATTTATTAAAGGCCAGAGTCACGTTAAATTTCTCTCCAAAGATCTTGTATCAATGATGAGAGTAAAGCCTTCTCCAGCACATTTTTTTTTTTTTTACCGTTTGCGTTAAATAACTGTTTGCTTAGTTTCATCCAGGTGGTGACTTTGCAAGTCAAGCTGTAATATTTGGTGATTTATTTATTTTTAAAAGTTTTAACCGTCTCCCTTAAACCTCCCTGCAGTCTTTGTTGCCGTGATCCGAGTCTCTAATAGAAAAACCCTTTATCGTACACGCTGAGCTTTTTGCTCATTTTTTAAAAGTTTGAAACGAGCGTCCCAGACGGTGTGTAGGGAGCTGGCGAGAAAACAGCCTGTATTTTCTCTAAATAAATATGAGTTCTACGCACTCGGTCGGATAATTCGGGGGGCCACGCTGCACCTCGACGCCTCCCGAGGGTCCGCGGAGCCCCAACAGGGGGGATTTATTACACCTAAAAATACTCTGATCCTTCTGTGCAGCTCCCGGAAAGAAAACGTTCCAGGATTTCTAGGAAAAGAGTCTGGTTTACATTCGCTCGCTGAGGAACCCAGCAGGATCACCACCTCCCTCCAGCCTCCTCCACCTCACTCACTCTTATTTATTTATTTATTTATTCTCCTCCGTATAATACAGTCTTTATACTGAGAAAACAAGAGAATGCAACTTTATTTTGATTCCGGTTGTCTGGGTCAGGCTCCCAGTCTCAAGCCGTCCTGACTGGGTTGCCAGATCTAGCGGCACCGATCGTAAATTTGTTAAGATTGCTTTCGGATTCCTTTATTCTGATGGAAATATCAGCATGACGTCGGTTCTTTAGGGGCTGAGCACGAGTAGAACGTGTTCGGGGTTGTGTAGGGGTTTAGTGGTTTATAAAAGAGGAAAAGAAAAACATTTTCTTTTATTTGATTTTTAGTCTTGGAGTTGCTTTGAGTGTGTTTTTAAGGCTAAAGCTTCATCATGGATGTACTGTTTTCATCTGATTTAAACCTATTCTATATTATATCTCATCATCACCATCCTGATTCTAGCTGAAGGAGAAATTGGGGGGTGGGGGGCGTCAAGTGAAAGTTTTCTGGTATATCGCGATATCAGTAAGTCTAATCTAGCGAGCGAGCTAGGCTAACAAGTTAGCTGGTACTAGCTTGAGCAGTTACTGTTTATTCCGATATTTATCAGTGTTCAGGTTTGACGGTTCGGTTAAAGAACAAATACCATAGCAGGAGGGGCAGGTGTTCCTCTTCACCTGGCTTTCTCTCTCTCTCCTTTCTAACCTCTCTCTCTCTCTCTCTCTCTCTCTCTCTCTCTCTCTGTACTTTCCGTGTGCGTGCCGTGGAGCAGAAACCCATCCACGCTTTTCTACAAAACCTTCCAGCCCGGTGTCAGGCTCCCGAGGTAGAGTATGTGTGAGCTTTAGCTTTAGCATCTAAGCGTGTGCTGCATGGCATGCTGGTTCCAGCCAGCTGTGGCGTAACGGCTAACTTAATGGCAGCTTTAGCACACGAGCAAGCGAGCGATTAATCCTCAAAAACAGCTGGAACGGGCTGGGTGCTTTTTGTTTTTTGGTGTGTGTGTGTTTTTAATCCTGCTTGAGTTGCCTAACGGGCTGCGATTGAGCGCGTTTTATACTTTGCTGTGTGTGTGTTTGGGCTTTAAATTGGATTTGTGTAACACGCGCTGGATTGTTGGATCGGTGCTGCACGTTCACTCCACATCCGGCTTCCCTCCTGATCAGCTGGTGGGACCAAAACAAACCCCCTCGGTGTTAACATGTAGAGGTCTCGCGTCCTGCTGTGAGGAAACGTGTCGGAGGTCACATGACTACATGACCAGCAGGAAACGATTACAATATTTAAATATTTGTACATAATGGAGATTTAAATTTCTTTTATAGCTTAAAGTCTTTCCTATATTATTCTCTATTTCTAATTTTCTCACACATCGTACTTTATATTCTTGTTAAACTCTTACTTTTCTTATTTGTACATTTTTAGGTCATTGGTGGTCGTATCAGCGTTTCACTTCATCTCATACTGTGTGTGAGACAAATACAAAACTAATCATAAATTTAAATACTTAAAGGAATTAACATTATAAATAAGGTACATATATTATAAAATAAATCAACATCACTCTTAACTTCTACATTTAAAACTAAATTCAGTTATATTATTTATACGTGAGTGAAGATGCAGAATCTCTCAAATAATTGAGTTTTTTTTAACTCTTGTTCTTTTCAACAAAAAAAATGTACCGTTAATCTAAGTTTTTTTTTTTTTTTTTTTTTAATAATTCCAAATATATTGTGTTTTTAATAATTTTAAAAATCTTGATGTATAAAATGTAAATGTACGTTACAAAAAGAAATCATGAAGATATTTTTCTGTGATCTTAAAAATTTAAATCTAATTATTTTCAAAAATAATTTTTGTAATGTATAAAAAGTTCTAAATTCTTTTAAATAAATCGTACCAAATTTTATAAACCTAAATTAAAATATTTTAAATGTATACATAGATATGAATGTACAATAATAATGTTTAAAAAAGTGGAAAATACATAAATACTATTATGATTTTCTAATGTATGTTTTTTTAAATATTTTTATTATTTATTTCTTCACATTTCCTGTCCAGGTCATTATTCGTTGTTCACCTGCATCGCACCATCAGCTTCACTAAGCAATGACTTCATTAGTGTATATATCATTATTGTGTGTGTGTGTGTGTGTGTGTGTGTGTGTGTGTGTGTGTGTGTGGTTTCCTGCTGCCTGGTTGTCGGTGTGAAGCTATTTGAGGCTTAAAGAGACAAAAAGTTGTCGTGTGTGTGTGTCTGTGTGTGTGTGTGTGTGTTTTTCACCTCTGAGGAACACCCTGCACCTGCAGATCCGATCGATTCTCTGGTTTATTAGTGAATCGTATCTTGTACTGTTAACACACTTCTGCTTCTGAGAACAAAGCTAGCGCAAAGTCTCGCGTGTAAATCAAACTACCGTTTTTTCCCCCCCCACTGATTTGTGTTTAGCTAGCTGGCTAGGCCACACCCACAAGCAACAAGCTACACGTGTGATGTCGCAGAACAGACTTGGAAGACACTTCACAGTCATGGCTTCTGGGGCTGGATCTCAGAACCTTCTGGTGGTTAGCGTACACGTCACTGTAGATCACTCAGTAAACCTAATCCATCAGCGTTTAGGGCGAAGCGCTCCGTACGCGACCCTTCTGAACTTTTTTTTTTTTTTTTTTTTAATAAAAGTTTAACAATTTGATCTAAGCATCTCTCTGTAACGGCCTCTATGACCTTCGGCAGTCCGTGAGCGCTGTGTGTCTGCTCGCTGCCTCTCGTACTGACGGCTTCTTCCTTTTGTGTTTCAGTGCCTCGGGAGCGAGCGTCGTCGCCATCGACAATAAAATAGAGAAAGCAATGGTAAGTACCCGCGTCACAACCAGCACGCTTGATTGACAGTTATACGTTTAAACCATGCTCGCGGGTTCGCTCGCGCTAGCTAGGCTCGTGCTAGCTAGGCTCGTGCTAGCTAGGCTCGTGCTCGCTAGGCTCGTGCTCGCTAGGCTCGAGCTCACAAAAAGGCAGCTTTCGCAAATCAACAGCTTTCATTATTGTTTATTGTCCGTCAGCTTTCGCTTCTTTCATGTGCTGAGGAAGCGCTCTCTATTATTATTATTATTATTATTATTATTATTAGATATTAAACTTAGCTTTCGCACTCTAGGTTAGCTTTCACATTTTAGGTCAGCTCTCACTTTTTAGATTAGCTTTCGCTGTCTAGATTAGTCTTGATACGCTAGGTTAGATTACGCACTCTAGATTAGCTTTCACATGCTATCTTAGCTTATACACCCTTTTTTATTTATTTATTTATTATTTTTTTTAAACTTCATGCTTTGACTTGCTAAGATTGCCTTCGCTGTCTAGGTTAGCTTTTGCATGCTATGTTGGCTTTCGCTCTCTAGATTAGCTTCCAGATGCTAAATTAGTGTTTGTCTCTCTAGACAAGCTTTTGCTGACTAGGTTAGCGCTCACAACTTTAACTTTCACATCGTAGGTTCACTCGAGAGTTGGCTTTCACTTTTTAGATTGCTTTTATTCTAGATACTATCTAGATAAGCTTTCGCACTGTAGATTAGCCTTCACATCCGTACTTAGGTTTCGCATGTTATGTTAGCGTTCATCTCTCTAGATTAGCTTTTGTTCACTATGTTAGCGCTCATTTTTAAAGATTTTAAATTTTTTAAATCTTTCACTCACCCGCGCTTTAGATTAGCCTTCTCTTGCTAGTTTAGCTTTCGCATAGTACGTTATCTTTTACACTAGCTAGTTTCTGGTGTTAAAGCTTTGGGTTAATGTTCTCCTAAGGGGGGGGCTGAGCGACATCGGCCTTATGATTGGTGAGATCGGTGGTTATGTAAGCGTCACTCGACTTGACTCCACCCACTTACGATGGAGAGGGGCAGAGTATAAATTGGAAAAACTGTGTTGAGATAAAAAAAAAAATCACATCGTTACATTTTATCGCCATGTAAAGGGAATTTCTAAGGAAGGTTCTGTTTATGCTGAAGATGTCACTCACACACACACGGACCACGCCCCTCGACGTAGCGTGAAATGCCGCGGGACAAACCTATAGCTGAGCTCCGTTCAAATGACGCAAAACCAGAATCCAACTGTCATCTTTATTTTCTGTAACACACACACACACGTCCCAACGTGCAGCTCTGGCCTCAGGCTTCACCTGAAGCAAGTACATTATATAACTTTAGTGTGTGTGTGTGTGTGTGTGTGTGTGTGTGTGTGTGTGTGTGTGTGCGTGTGTGAGAGAAACATCACAGGGAACGTTAATCCTGCCGAGGGTCTGACCGAGCTATATATCTGTCACATCTGCCTTGATGTCACTGGGAAAGGGGCGGGGCTTATTCGAATGACAAGCGTTTACAGTTTGTGCTTGTGTGTTCGTGTGACGTGTGTGAAAGCGTAACCGTAGCAACAGGTCAAAACAAAAGGTTTGTGGTGTCTGACGTTGCGCTGTTTCCCGTGCAGGATCTGGTGAAGAGCCACCTGATGTACGCCGTGCGCGAGGAGGTCGAGGTGCTGAAGGAGCAGATCAAGGAGCTGTGCGAGAGGAACTCCATGCTGGAGCGCGAGAACGCCGTGCTCAAGTCCCTGGCCAACACTGAGCAGCTCTCGCAGCTCTCGGCTCACACGACGGGCACGACGCAGACCCCGGCCCTGACGGTGACGGCCACGCCGGCATCGAACCCGCCGCAGCCCAGCGTGTCCTCCGCTTAAACCCGCCGCACATCGCACCCACCAGCACGACGTCCTCCTCCTCCTCGCCCAGCACCAGCTTTAACCAGCAGCGCTTCAGTGTACTTCTGTGTGTGACTCTGTGAGTGTGTACGAGTGTGTGTGTGTGTGTGTGTGTGGGGACCAGAAACGATACAGAAGTTTTCTTTGTTTTTTTGTTGGTGTTGTTGTTGATGTCGTCGTGGTTCTTTTTTTTTTTTTTTAATTAAAGAAGAAGAAGAAGAAGAGAAAAAAAAGCCATGAGAAGGGTTTATTTTTTAAAGCCGTTTTCGAGCAAGAGTCTATTTTTCGGAGCTGATCATACTTCATGAGAAAAAAAAAAAAAAAAAAGAAAGAAAAAAATAGTATAAAGTATATATTATTCTAATTGTTTTTTTTTTTTTGGGCTTGTGTCAAATCACCAGTCAGTTATTTATTCGAGGGCTGCTACGTTCACACGTCCCCCGACTGTAAAGAAACGCTTCTCTCCCTCGACCCAGGAAAAAAATGATGCAGAATCGGTAGAATCGCGCGCACACACATGCTTCTAATCACACACGTGAGATAAAAGCAGCGGGTTCAAACACTAACAGCCCTTTGTTTTTACCTCTCAACTGCGAATGTGAAGGGGTCACATGAGTGAATGTACTTGTACTTCTATTGTCCCCCCCGTCCACGCCCCCCCCCTCCTCCACGAAGAAGAAGTGAAGAAAGATCTACAGTTCTGAGGGACAACAAAGAAACATTTTACCTTTCTCGCTCTCTCTCTCTTGTACGTTTTGTCGCTTGGTTTTCACGCTGTTCACGTTCCGGCCGCTTGAGACGAGACGGTCCTGGTCCTGTTCTGCGCTTTTAAACACACATGCTTCAGTCTCATTTAGTCCAAAACACAACTCCGGGGATTTACACTGTACGACTCTGACGCAGTCTTGATTAAAAAAATTTTTCTTCCCCAAATTATTATTTTTTTTATTAGTTTCCTGATTAAATTGTGTTCGGATTCGGATGATAAATCTGTATTACGACGGATTTCCGATCTAAATGATGAAACAGAACGACTTTGTACATGGTTTGTGTAAATAGGAATATAGATAACGAATATGAAATAATTTTTATTTTAAAATCAACTTTAAATAAAAGAATAAAACGATGCAACTTTGAGTTGTTCCACTTCCAGTAAAAAGTAAGTAATTTAAATTAAGATTAAAGAAACCAACTTTGAATGGAAAAAAAGGCCATTTTAAAGTTTTTGAAGTAAAAATCACAAATCATTTAAATGTTTTACTAACTGTCCCTAAATTATACTAAAATAAATGCTAATATTAATACAGTGAATTAAACGGTGGTTGAAGACGATAAATTAGATCAATTAAATTAAAAACTAAACCTTTTACTCTTGTGTTAAGGTTTTTTTTTTTTCTTCCTTCTAAACTTTGCATTAAATATCGAAAATACTGTTAATTTGGTTTTCAGTTCAGCTTGAGTGAGATTTTTGTGCTGCGAGGAAAAAGAATTTGTGTAAACGTAAAAAAAAATAAAGTGTCTAGATTTACAAGTATAAATATATATTTTTTATTAATTTATTATAAGGAGCCGTTGTAGGTGCGGAGACCGTACAAGGACGAGAAGTTCTAATAGATGTGACTACATGAGAAATCTTGTTTAATATGGTGTCGATCTGGACGTGGTTGATCGTTGCGGAGAAGTTAAAAGCAGCTGGTTAAAAGATCTCCTCGAGAAGTTCAACAGCAGGTTGGAGGCAGATCAACCTGAAGAAAATTATCAGTAATAATCTGTAAAAAGGGTAGATCTTCAGCAGAGTTTTGCACAACTTAATCCAAACTGGGAGGATAATATTAATAATGAAAATAACACTTTATAAATTAAATCTCCATCGCACGCGTCATGGTGTGTGAGCGCTGAACAGATGGTCGTACCTTCGTGTGCCGGAGTCGTGATTTGGGGAGACGCAACCTTCTCGGCTGTGTCTCATTTACGAGCCCCAAGTGTGAGACGATCATGTGACTGTGAGACTGGCTGTGTTTCCTGACATTTAGTGTAAATCCCTAATGTAAAGTGTAAGCCCCCCACCCACCCCAAAAAAAAGAAGTAATGAAACAATCATGTTCTGCCCTGAAAAACAGCCAAAGTGTTACGCTTGTAAATAAGGCGCGGCCGACGTCTGACTCGTGCTCCGTGTCTGAGCCTCTTAAACAAACCGCGCCGGCTGTGTCTCATTCAGAGGTTTCTCGATAAGAAGTACCGAGCGCGAGTGCGCGAGACGATTAAGGTTTCTCTAACGAGACACACCCGACACGCCCCCCTGACTCGTGTTTATTTTTTATTTATCATCTTTTCAGGTTGGGATGGGGGTTTACACAAAATTTAAAAAGATAAAATAAAAGCTGTGAAAAATCGTTTCAACCGACTTTGTCAACCAAAGATGCAAAGCAGTGTAATTTTTTTTCTTTTCTTTTTTTTTTCTTATGCACATTTTGTTATTGTTCACGACCGTTGTCGCTTTTTAGCATGTTCTTGCATGTTCTAGTATTTTCTTCTTTTATTAATTTTTTTTTTATGTCGAACCACTTCCATACCTCATGTTTGTATTCTGGTTGTGAGATAGCAGGCTGTGAACAATGTCATTGAATGGGGGGGGGGTGCGGGGGTGTCAACGGAAAAAAAAACTAGTGTTCTTTCTGCGCACTAGCCGGCGGGGAAAAAAAAAAATGAAGTGAGCCATGTTTTTTTTTTTTTTTTTCCTTTAAATGGTGTTGGAGTTTCATATGCCAATAGTTTTGTTACATTGCAAAAACAAATTTAATGTATTTAAATAAATGCAATATTCAAACTCATGACACTGCAGGCTGGCTTTTCTTTTTTTCATTCAGTTTAAACCTTTCATTTATTTAACAACCTCATTTATTATAATACCTCACATCTGAAGCGTCTATAGTACCTCGACATGTTAATTAGCGTACCTCATTATAATACCTCATTCTATCTTATTATAGCACCACAAATGTAATACATTGTTTATTACAGATAACTCATTACACCTAATTTAACATTTTAAATATCTCATTTATTATAGTATTTTTGTGTTTATTATATGAAACTATATATAACACATTTTATACTGTTGTATAACTATAATATTAAAGGTCCTCTGACCAGATGAGTGTTTAAACACTGGCAGGGTAGAAAATGTCTCTCAGAAATTAGTCACGTAGGTTTTTTCACCTGGGCAGAGAATCGTATTGTTAGCTAAAGGTTCCCCTGATTACACGGTAGCGGTCATTAGGACCCATCTGAGAAAGGAAAGAAGACTAGCAACAATTATCTCCTAAAAAGTATAAATATGTTAATAACAAAAGAATATATTACGATAAGAGAACTTAGTATAGAACTGTTATAATACATACACGCTCCTAGTTAAACTAAAAAAAAAAACTTTTCTGTACCTCCTTATAGCTAATTTGTTATAACACCACACTTCTTATAATACCTCATGTTTATTATATTACATCATGATACCTTTTCTCCTTCCTCATTTGTTACAGCACCTCATTAAATCTCATATTTGTGGCATCACCATCTGATGGAAAAACCTGATCAGGTCGTCAGCTGACTTTATTTTTTGTATAACATTGATAACTCTAGACCTGACCCGCAGAAAGCTTGAAGTGTTTATTCTGGTGTTTTTCTCACCGCATTATTACCTTCGTTGGAAGCCTCTTAAACTATTTGCTTAGTTACATACAGATGGAGACTTTTTCTTGTTCTTTGTTACGTTCGACATGAAACTTGTGTCGAACAGACGCGGCGGCTCCAAATAAACGTCGTTTCTCTGGGTGTCACGTGACCAATAACAAATGAGGCCTCGCCTTTGCTGGAATCGCTGGACTGATTTGTTCTGCGTTTAAGTAAAAACATCACATTCACATGGATGTCTCACAGTTGTGAACTCTAATTTTAAAACTCATAAATCAGTATTAAGGAAACTGCAACTCCATGATGGATGCAATATTACTTGTAGCTACAGGTCTATAGTTATTGTACTGCTTGCTAGCTAAACACAATTTGTCCACTAGATGTCAGAAGAATAATGAAGCTTTGTGAAATAAACCTTTTGGTGAAATTATTAGCTGGGAATCTTCGAAACATCTCACCATCAGTAGTACGATTGGACAGCGAGTTATCAGTTTGGATTTCCTTTTTAGCTGCTGATTTTAGTCTTTAGTCATGTGACATGGTACCAAAACGTCCTAATGAATAAATATCACTAGCAGTGTTTATCACAAGAAGTAGGTGTTTATTATAATTTTTTTTTAAATAATATGAAAAAAAAAAAAAAAGTTTAAAACACCCAGCTGTTCAACAACAACAACAAAAAAAAGCTCAGAAAACACTAAAAATTCAGATCAGGTTGTAAAAGGTTAAAAAAAAAAATAATAATAAAAGGTTAAACACAGGAACTCTGGCTTTGGGGAGGAAAAAATTTTTTAAAAAAAAATAGTGTCACTGAAAAATGGCAACTGCAGAACACAAATTATGGAAAGAACTCCCGCTGAATCGTATTCCGAACTCGAATGGAAGGAAAAGAACAATGCGGCTCTTTGGAGCAGGAAAGTCAGGAAA
>JAQQZT010000001.1:33143635-33156057 GCA_030068275.1 Clarias platycephalus
GTGTGTGTGTGTGTGTTTTTAAGAGAGATGCTTCAAGTTAATGATTATCCTGCTCAAAAACAATTTGTACACTCTAAGCTGTGTCGCTTTTCTCCTCCGCAGGTCAGATATCGGCTCAGCGCGTGCTGTTGGAGGTGAAGCGTTGGGGGAAACGCTTGACCGAGTCAGTGGCCTCCTTCACTGAGGAGCTGGTGGTGCGCAGAGAGCTGGCCGATAACTTCTGCTTCTACAACGACAACTACGACAACCTCAACGGTCGGTACACACTGTTGAAGGACTGCGTTTAGTCTCACAGAAGGAGTGCCATAGTGAAGGAGGCGTGGCCTCTGTGCCTCGATGAATGAATGAGGCGTGGCCTTTGTGCCTCAAACTCTGGGTAGGGGGATGTGGCCTATGTACCTCATGCTCAGGGACGTTTGTCGTGGCCTCTGTCTCATTTGTCAGCAGGAGTTGTGGGGAACCTGGTGGAGCGATCATTTAATGTGCTGTCGTTTTCCCAGGTGCGTATGATTGGGCGAAGAAGACACTGCAGGATCACGCTAAAGACCCTCGGCCTCACCTGTACACACGAGAACAACTGGAAAACGCACGTACATATGACCAGCTGTGGAACGCCGCACAGGTACCGGGAGGCAGTGCTGTAGCACCAAAGTGGCGAGGCTAATACCGCTAGCAACAATAATAACGAGTCTGACATTTTAGCCACAGTTTAACCAAAGTCCTTTTATAAAATGTCTACACACAGAGTATTATAAAGTGTGTGTGTGTGTGTGTGTGTGTGTGTGTGTGTGTGTGTGTGTGACACCAACCAGAGGCAGCTCTTGCAAGAGGGAAGGATGCACGGTTTCATGCGCATGTACTGGGCTAAGAAGATCCTGGAGTGGACGTCTTCACCCGAGGAGGCGGTGAACATCTCCATCTACCTCAACGACCGCTACGCGCTGGACGGCTGCGACCCGAACGGATACGTGGGTGAGAGACGCCGCGCTACTCTGGCTTCATATCTCTTTTTAATTTACACCACTAGGTGGCGGCAGCATTGCGTTTTTGGGTTTCATCCTTGTGAGGTTCTCGTTGTATCTGGTGAGGGGGTGAACGCTGGTAGGATTGTGTGACGAGTGATCATCAGAACCAGCAGGAGGAGGGTGACGGTCACAACAAGGTCAAAGGCTTGAAATAGTTTCTTCTCAATTGTGTCTTTCCTGTATGAAGTTTATTTTAAGAAGATCTGAGGATGAGATTAACCACCGCTGCTGAGTTCAACTTCTTTCTATGCATTCTTTTTCTTCTGTTGTCTTTCTACCTTTTTTCTCTTAAACCAAACCTCACAACTCCCCCTTTTTTTTTTTTTTTTTTTTTTTAAATCATCCTTGGTCCTTGTTCTAGTTCTAGTGTCTCTTTTCATTCTTATTCTAGTTTTGATGTAATTATTTTTGCTTTCTGTTATCTTTTGTTCTTTTTTTTTCCCACTGCTATTTTCATTCTTGTTTCTTAGTTTCCTGTTCCATCTTTACTTCTACTTTTCTTTTGTCTGCAGGCTGCATGTGGTCCACCTGTGGGATTCACGATCAGGGCTGGGCCGAGCGCCCCGTTTTCGGTAAAGTGCGCTACATGAACTACGCGGGCTGCAAGCGCAAGTTTGACGTGGGCCAGTTCGAGAGGAGGTACCCTGAGAAGAAGGCCTGAGCTACAGTTATAGCTCACACTCGGAGCTGTACTCTACCACGCCTGCAGTCTGCATTTGGTTAACTACCAGAAAAAGGATTAGAGTTAATTCCTGTAGAAAGAAAAATCCTGGAATATTTGACTACTTTTGTCCTTTTTTTTTTAATTCGATTTTTAAATAAAGAAGAAAAAAAAAGAATTCATCCTTCTTTGTGATGTACTGTCTGGCTTTTTAACGTGTTTTTTTCTTCAAACATTCACTGAATCATTCATAGACTCGCTCATGGAGTCTCGTACACTGATTCACCAACCAAATGATTGAATCGGTTCCTGATTGATTCACTGACTCACTAGAAGCTTCGTTCCTTGACACTGTCCTGTCTTTCATTACTGTCACTTGTCCAATATTCCGTTAGATATTCCAGACGTGTCTAGTGTTATCTATGTGTCTAGTTTCTTATTTCTAATCCTGAGTCAATTTACAATTTCACACGGAAGAACTTCTCACGTGGATGAGGGGGAAAAATAACGGCCCGAAGCCCAGACGTGTGATTATATTTATTAGGCTTAAATCACTCATTTTCTATTTTGAAACTGAAGACGGCTGTCACGAGTCTCTGACACATGAATATACAACATGTAAATCAGCCTGTTTGTCCATAGCTTTTACCAGGGTTCCGTACAGACGCGTCGGTCGTAGCCATGTATGGATGAGTTTCTTGTGGGTTTGAATACTTGAGGTGACATTAAAAAGCTCTGCTCTCCTTCACAGTTTGGTGTTGCGATCAGCCGGGCAACACCACGGGGAGTTTACTGGCACCTCGAGATCGAGTCTAATATTTGTATTACATAAATAAAGATTGTTCTGTCTGTACAGTCTCATAAATACTGACATTTATTTTTGTTATAAAACAACGCAGGGTTAAGGTCAAGACTGGTAGGTAAGTCGAGTAGCAAAGTAAGTAAATAGAACATTTGAGAAATGTCTAAAACACCAAACCAATTTTCATACAGAAAGAGCAACAAAAAGGTAAAAAAAAAAAAGCAGAATTCTGAGGTAAGATGTTTATATTTTCCTTACTAAACTTTATGAACGTTTTATATACAGTGGTACTTTGTGTATACTCAGTATTTTCTGCGAAGAATTTTCAGCATTCAAACGAGCCAGTCGCACCTACTTCCAGTAGCCGATCAAAACTTGTTTGCGTCAGTGAAAAGCCAAGCAAAGCGAGTTCGCATAGGTGACACTATATACAACATTTAAAACAAGAAATTTGAAACAGGAATAAGATAGAAGAGTAAAACATCATTAAATAAACAGGTCGTTTGCTAATACATTTGGCTAATATGCAAGATACGTAATAGTTTGACAGTAGAACACCATCAGTGCTAGCTATGCTGCAAATTCTGTACGAAAAGGCTTTTAATTGTCACTTAATTATAATTTTTTTCAGATCATAACATAATAATCTGTTGAATAATGTTCGGTCATCTTGAAAAGAAAAAAAAGTCAAACTATTCTGTTTTTCCTACTTTAACCGTAGCTAGTTAGCTTAGCTGATCTGACAGAATGAAAATCTTGTTAGCACCAGTTGTTAGCTAGCTGTGTTTAGTCATTTGGGTCTTTCATGCTAATATTTAAAGGGTCCATAGTTTTCACCTAAAAACAAAGTTATCTGAGTGAAGAACTTTTATCTGCAAGCGGTTTCATTCCAAGTTAAAGTACGAGTTAATGATGGTGCTAATAACGATCACTTTTGGTACACAATCAAAACCGGAACCTCTAAATACACATACAGAATTGCTTCCTTGCTAGTAATTCGGACTCCTGTGTAATACTTTTTTTTAGAAACAGTCCCACTCTTCCATCCTTCATCTCTGAACGTTTACGCATGAGAATTTGTTTTTGCAATAAAAAGTCTGAACAACATGTTCATGTTTTTCCTCATCCCGTGGTGCGAAAGGTGATCTGCGTATTGCTGAATTTCTGCTCTGGTTTTCGACATGCGACCTCCCGGAACAGCTCTCTGAAGCGCGAGGACATGAGGCTGTACAGAATGGGGTTGGCGGCCGAGCTCAGATAGAAGAACACTCCTGAGATCAGGTGAATAAACTCAAAGGCGCGATGGTGTTGATCGCTCCAGTTGTCGATGTAGCTCCACATGACGCGGTCGATGTGAAAGGGTGCCCAGCAGATGGCGAACACCACCACCAGCACGACTGGGGATCAAAAGTAACAAAAAATTAATGTTTTTGTAGTTCTGCGAAAGAGCTTGTTAGCTGCTGCCACTGCAAGCTAGTTGAGAAATGACGTTTAATAACATGGGCCATGCTTTAACATTGTCTGATATGTGTTAATCAGAAAAATAGGTATGATCCCAGGGGCCCCTGAGTTACTGGGGGCCCCTAAAAATGTCCCAAACTGCATGCTAAATAGTAATGAGGCTCTTGGTCTACTGTTACTCCACTCAAGAAATAAAAATACTATCTTATTTTATCCTAAATATTAAGTGAACATTATCAAGATTTATTTAAACAGGTTTCCTGCTCATTTCATAAAGGGGGCTAATATTTATTTAGCCAAATACATAACGGTTTACTTCCCTGTGAGATAACCAGTTAACAGGAATGACTCACAAAGCATTTTGGTGACCTGCCGATGACGCGATGTCTGCAGTGTGCTCTGCGCTCCTGATTGCAAGGCGTCGTTCTGCAGTAGCCGTGTTTCCCTTTGCAGCTGAAGTGCGATGAGCAGGTAGAGCACACCGATGCTCGTTATGGGAACAAGGAAGAAGAAGAGCGCAGTGAGCTGGACGAGCAGCCAGTAGATCCAGGCAGGCTTCACCAGGCTACACACGGCCGACTCTGGAAAACTCTGGCCAAACTTTGGGTGCAAAGTTTTCACACCATGCAAGCTTGTGTTGGGCAAAGCGCAAAGAAACGATACGATCCACAGCACCACGATGACCCGTCTGACGTGGCCATGTGTCATGACGTTTCTAACGCGTAGCGGGTGGATGACAGCAAGGTAGCGTTCGGCGCTGACCGCTGTAACGTTGAGCACCGAGGCAAAACACACAGTCTCGAACAGGCACGTCTTGAAGTAGCAGCCTCCAGTTCCCAGCAGGAAAGGGTAGTTGGACCAGAGCTCATAAAGCTCTAAGGGCAAACCCAGGAGGAGAACGAGCAGGTCTGAAATGGCCAGGCTGAGCAAGTAGAAGTTG
This sequence comes from Clarias platycephalus, assembly GCA_030068275.1. NCBI lineage: Eukaryota > Metazoa > Chordata > Actinopteri > Siluriformes > Clariidae > Clarias > Clarias platycephalus. The sequence continues at coordinate 33,148,525 of JAQQZT010000001.1, forward strand.
GTAGGGGTGCGCATGGAGCGGTGGCGCATGATCACGGTACACGTCAGTGCGTTGCCCAGCGATCCGACGCAGAAGATGCCCAAATATAAGATGCAGATTGGAAGAAAGAGCGGAGAGCGGCGTGGTCCTAAACACTTTTCCACATACGTGCTGCGGCTGTCACATAAATCCGCCAAATCCTCAGAACTTAGGTTCCCCATGGCGCACTCATCAGATTCCGGGCACCATGACGGGTCCGGGACGGTGCAGTTCAAAGGATGCATTGTTTACACCTGCAAAACAAAGAATTTTAAATCTATTTGTTTATCTTGATGTCACCATGGATATGAGTCTATTCTAAGAACACACTTCACACCTGGCGTCACTGTCATGCCTTTTTATGTTGGAGGTGGTGAATTCCCAGGGTAGAGTCCGACTCCAGGATGACCCTTACCAGCACAGAGAGCTTAAACATAATGAATGGACGTTGAACATGAACATCAGGAATTTGGTAACAGTGGAACACTGGCGTCTTTTCAAAAAACACACTGAAGTGCACTTAAAGAGAAAGATGAGGCTCTCGTCTTCTGCTCATAAGATAAATCCTGAAACATGTTCTGTACATAAAACTTAAAATAATTGACCCGAAAAGACGAATCAAGAGATAATAAAAAAATATACTGACTTACAAAAAAAATACTAGTTTATAAGAGATGAGATGAGATGAGAGGTTTAATGAAGCATACTCTTGGTGGCTTTTAGATGAGAATTGACAAATATAACGCTGTAACTACGAGGGGCGTTCAAATCAAACCGTGATGACATTTCTGGTGAATGAAGACGTAAAAGCGATCGATATTTACAGAAGAAGCCAGTGATGAGACTCTTAGCAGCAGTAAAACGTATGAACAGTGCGAACATTTGAAAGAAGTGAGTGAACAAGCGAGTGGAACGATGGATCCTAGAAAATTTGCGGAAGAGACAAATCCACTGTGTCTGTGAGAACCGTACAGACAGTCATTCACCAACACCACTGGCACATTACAGGACCTGGGAGGCTGGGAGTTATTGCCACATTCCCCGTGCAGTCCTGACCTCGCTTCACATGTTTTGGGGATTAAAGGTGTTCCAGGGAAGCCAGCGTTTTAGACGTGAAGGAGGCAGTCTAATCATAAAAACTTTCTGCCTCATGGCATCCAAGCACCAGTGAAAAGCTAAGATAAGTGCATTAATTCATATATAGAGAAATACAGGGAGTTTTTCTTTCTCTCATATTTGTGTTTTGTTATTCTGCAAGGTCAAAAGTCCCAGTTTGATCTGAACGCCCCTCATACTTCAGACACTTCTCACTACGACACGTCGAGCTGGAAAATATGCCACTGCGTCGTCCATTGTTTAAACGATGTATGAAAAGATCACTGTCTGACGCAATGGGAAAATAAAACATCCATATGAACGGTTTAACTGCCAAGAATTTGCCCTCTCGCTCTTCACAGCAGCGCTTCATGCCCCATAGAGCATTAATAAATTAATTTACTCCTGCTAACTGTCTCTCTAGTGTTTAACCCAACATCTTAAGCAGAACCCAACGCTGTGTTTATGAAGGGCACTCGCTTTCTCTCTCTCTCAGGAGTCCATGGCAATAAACATAAGAGCAGTGTTTACATGAGAAGCAGCATTAAAACCTTACAGCAAACCCAAATACAGCAGCAGACTGCAGAACCAGTCTGGTTTCACAACGCTTTAGCCTAAGTGTCATTTACCACCACCACCCCCCCTTTTAAATCAACAACTAAAGTGTAATCCCATTGCATTATAGAAAGAGACAATGTTATTCCTAAACAATTTCAATAATAATAAAAATAAATAAATAAAAAACAGTTCATATTAACAGATACTAGACAGCAAAACTAGCAATTTTTAAAAAAAGCAACAGCGTTGCTAACTAGCTAACACAGACAACATGTTTATAAACTGATTTATTGGTAGTTCTGTTTCATAAAGTAAAAATCTGTATAGTAACTAGAAACTCAGCTAGTTTGTGTTTAAAGTATAAGGTTATGGTTTGTTTTAATATTTGTTTATTTATTTTAGAGAACTTTGTTTGGCCGTATCGCTAGCTAGTCAGCCAGCAGTGACAGGATTTTAAAAAAAAAAAGCATATGACTAGCTAGCATGGGCTAACTTACTAAAAAGAAAATCAGCTCTTATATTCATATAAAAAGATGAAGTAGTGTTGTTGAAGAAAAAAGTAGTGGTTTGACAGTGTTGCTAAATAGCTAGCAGTGACAGCATGTTCATAAACCGCTGATTGTGTTAGCCTGTTAGCTATAAACATAGATAAACCCACAATTTAGCTATAGCTAGTTGGTTAGAGACATTATGTTGCAAACTCTTGAAGAATATCCTTTTTTTAAACGAAGAAAGATACAATTATGAGTCTTGCTAACACTGGCTAATTAATTAGTAAGAAAATCTAAAAAGTTCACATTAGAAAAGGAGAGTGTTGCTAACTAGCTAGTTTGGTTCATAAAGATTTTCTGTTACTATATATTTTCTGTTCTGATAGTTTATAAAACATATATATTGATATTATTTTATTTTTTTAAATATCAAGATTTAACAATTATATTGTTTTGCTAGATAGTTAGCTAATTAGGTTTTTAGTTAGCAACAAATCTCCATTCCCCCCCCCTAGAAATACAGTTTCATATAATTATAGTATATTTTCATACTACAAAAAAAATCCTAAGGGAACACTTCGTCCAGTTTGAATCAAATCCCCCATTGTATGGTTGCATATGTTCAAATCAAACTGGGACTGTCCCTTTGATTTCTTTGAGCGTATATTGTTGGCACTAGTGGTTCAGTGGTGGGTGTTTCGTCCGCCATGCGGAAGGAAAGACCAACAACAACAGGTATATTATATATACTGTAGTCATAAAAAAAAGTCTCTGCTTTTAATCTTCGGCTAGAAATGATCATTTTCCCCTAATAAATCTACTAAGAACTTTTTTTAAATCAAACAACGATTTGTTTTTTATTCTAAAACTGCTGACATCTTGAAAGCTTGATGAGGTAGAGTATTTGATTTGAACTCCAGATTGAAATGATTGAAATTCTGTCCTAGAGTTTTTTCCCATCACGACTATTATCAGGAGATTCAGAAAAAAAACAAAAAAAACAGAATGCATCCTGTTCCATCTCAAACCTGAGGTCTTATAATGTATGTATTTTTTTTGATGAGTTATTATTATTTGAAGTGCTTTTAAATGATGCAGTACTGAGTTTTAGAGGGAAAAGGTTGAAGTAAATTTTTCAAAAAAATTACACATAAACTCTTCACTCTTTAACCATAAACGCTGTTTTATATGATTTTTTATTTATTTATTTAATTTCCCCTTGGGATTTTTTCCAGATTTTCTTCCTAATTTAGTCGTAAATAATTCCCACCCGTCATTAGGGCACTCCCCCATCAAGGCTACAAAATACACGAAGATTATCACACGTTCCCTCAGAGCCACGTGACGCCGGCCGACCGCATCACGTACAGTTGGGAGCAGCGTAACAGACGCCCAGGATTGGCTAGAGCCGTGATTAATGATAAGAGTCCTCTGAGAGAGCTCGGCCAATCAGCTTTCTCTCTAGTCTCCAGGCTGCGAGAGGATACATTCGAAGTTGACGCTGCGCAACTTGGGGACTCTTTCTTTATCATTTAATTATTCACTGCAACAGCTCGATGTAGTGTTTAACATGCTAGCATGACGGTTTAAGAAAGACAAATTTAAGCTTTACAGTTTCTCAGTAACATGACAAGCTATGTTTTTTTTATATTAATAAAGAGAGCCTGGCAAGTATATATACTAAACGAGAGCCTAAAGTAACATCACACAAATGTTAAACTGAGCTAAAAACAGGTCAAAATGACAATGTTTTGTTTTCTTGTCATTAAAATGTTTAAAAAAAAAAAAAAAAAAAAAGGTAACTAGCAAGAAACGTGGTAGGAAAAAAATGGCCATTTCTCCTAGACCATGCTAGATCTTTTTATAAAGTATGGCTAGTATGGCGTAGGTTAATTCGTTAATGTATTTATCTCTTTTTGTCATTTGGGCAATGCCATTCATTTTTGTCCTGATATTGAAATGATTGTTATCATGAATACATTCATATGAATTTATATCTTCGCTACCCATTTTATCCCTGATCACATAGATTTCTTGGTAGATGATTTGGTTAAATTTATGATTATTGTTAATAAGTGACATCCTTAATATTCCTAACCTTTGTGTACAAAAAGTAAATGAAATGTGACTGACCTTGACTTCCAGAGCTCCTCCAATGGGCACACACACACACACACACACACACACGATCAGGACTCCTGTTTGAGCTGTTGATGTGTGCGCGTGGGTTTGTATATGTGTGGTTAAGTACGTTTTAGAAGAACAGCAGGACCGTGTGTGTGTGTATGTGTGTGTGCATGCATTGCCTCCGATTCCGCAAATCTTGTCTCGATATCAGACTTGAGCCGTTTTACTCTCCTCCCCCTTTTCCCCTCCATCTCTCTCTTTCTTTTTTTTAAACACTCATTAAGTGTGTTTTCTCATGCAAAGTTGTTTACTCTCTTCTTCACGAGTGTTGTCCAAACCACTGCTTTATCCTCACAACCAGTTTGCAAATGCGTAAAGTCAAGGGTCACCCTCGGAATATGACATACTCTACATAAATATCTTACACGCAAAGTTTACATGCTCTCTAAATCTCATGTTAAGTACACTAATGAATAAAACACTCTGATGTCTCATGCTGTTATGGGAAAATAATCAACACCTGGTATGATGAAACTGTACGTGTTTGTGACTGCTACAAAACGCTGACCCTGGAGACTCCTTCCATAATTAGTACTTAATTTGCTGGGGTACGGTTCACATGTCTTGATTGTGAAACAGTGGCATCCAGGTACTAGACAGTCTGAAGGGAAGGGTAGGACACAGCCTGAGGCTCCCTCTGGTGGAAGTCTCACCACGATCATGCAGTGTTTTACTGTTACACTTCTTCTCTTTCACATTCTGTGCTTCTGTTGTTAAACAACCGTTTCCCTGCTCACACCCACCAGTATGTGCTCAGTGTTCTCACCTGTTTGTCCGCACATGACACGTGAAGGTGAAGGTGCCACTGATGGCATGGGGGCATCACCTGGATCTGAACTTGCTTAAGCAGCACATCAGGATTTTCATCAGTTAGATATAATCATAATACGGTGTGCAAAAAAACTAAACAATGTACACTAAAAAATACTGAAAAAGAAATTATACATAAATATGCCACTATTAAATAATTGATTGCTTCATTCCCATAAAGTATGTAATTCAGAAAAGAAACATCACCTTTGAGAGAAACACTGCTAACCTGAAGGCCTGATATTTTATAAAGTAAATAACAGACACCAGAGAGCTGTTAGAGGGAATAGCAGTGTTTCTGGCAACCCCAGCGTTTGGATAGTATTTGCATACAATGAATCCTGTAATGCTGCTTTAGCCACAGTGTCACAAATCTGGTGTGTGTGTGTGTGTGTGTGTGTGTGTGTGTGAGAGAGAGAGAGAGAAAAAAAAAACTTTAAAAGATTTTCCAGGATCAGTGTATCAACAGGTGCATAACTCAACTCAAACTCAAAGTCAAAGCATGCCCTTGAGATGTATCTCACTAATATGGCAACCTCGTGTGTGTTCTGCTCTGGAGAGTCTACACACTTCCTACATGTTATGTTTTGCAGTTGTGCTTTGACAGGTCTGTAACAGGAAATGGACCTGGGTTGCCAGATATTTTCCTCTTTCACATTTAAAAATTCTGCTTTCACTATATAGAGTAGACAGAAGTGTTTGGCCAAACCTGCAATGACACTGTATCCAAATACATAAACTTCAATATCGAGTATAACAGCTTGGCTGTTCACAAGACTATGTTTAGGTGTTTAGGTGTGAATTCGTGTCCATTCATTCTGTAGAGCGTTTATGAGGTCAGACACTGATGTTGGACGAGAAGGTCTGGCTCACAATCTCCGTTCCAGTTCATCCCAAAGGTGCTCCATGGGGTTGAGATCAGGGCTCTGTGTTCGGGCCGCTCGAGTTCTTCCACACCGAACTCACAAAACCGTGTCTTTATAGTCCTCGCTTTGTGCGCTGGGATGGAGTCATGTTAGAATAGAAAAGGACCTTCCATGTACTGTTGCCACAAAATAAAAAGCATGGCATTGTCCAAGATGTTCTCTGGTTTCCTCCCACAGTCCAAAGATATGCAGGTTAGGCTAATTGGCATTCCCCAAATTTCCCATCGTGTGTGAATGAGTTAAGTCTTTATTCGTCACATATACATTACAGCACAGTGAAATGCTTTCTTCGCATATCCCAGCGTAACTGGAGTCAGAGCGCAGGGTCAGCCATGATACAGCTGGAGCAGATAGGGTTAAGGGCCTTACTCAAGGGCCCAACAGTGGCAACCTGGTGGAGCTGGGGATCGAACCGCTGATCTTCCAATCAATAACTCAGTGCCTTAACCCTCTGAGCTACCACTGCCCACACTCACACTGAGTGTGTGTGTGCCCTGCGATGGGGTACCCGCCTTGTGCCCTAAGCCTCCTGGGATAGGCTCCAGGTCCCCGCGACCCTGACTACAGGACAAAGCGGTATAGAAGATAAGTGAGTTAGTGGGTGAGTGTGTGGGTGTCTTGGTATGCTGAAACATTAAGACTGTCCTTCACTGAGGATAAGAAACATGATTAATTGAAACACCTGAATTTAATCAGTAACAGGTTTGAACAAACACTTTTGTCCATATAGTGTGTCATTGGGATGTATCAATAAACTGACCAATTTATAAATACCCATGATGTCTTGTGTGGTCTAGACAGTGAGATAAAATGTCTCTGAGATGATAATGATGATGATGATGATGATGATGATGATGAGAGGGTTGTGATTGTATTTATGTGTTTTTAGTGAAGAAAATAATTTTTAAAAGTAATCAATTGTTGTAATTGTAAACAGTATTGTTCAGGGTTGCCATATTGTGATTCTTTTCCCCTGTTGGTTTAATTTCAAGGAATTACCTAGAGGTTACCTGTGGCTCCACCCGTGTGCAGATCCTGACGCCTGTGTGCTGCCATTACCGCAAATGGAGTGTGGGTCAACTTGCTGCTGCTGCTCCTCACGCTCCTACAACGTTTTTAGCAGATATATTTCCTCACATAAAAGGTGTTGCTGCTGCCGCTGCTGCCGCTGGATCCTGTTGCATTCAATGACACAGTTACATGGGATGGACGCCCACTACACCGGCCACCGCTACTACGTACCTCGCTAAGAACATTGACACGCCTCGCGAGGTACGCTACTACGTACCTCACTAGGAACATGACACGCCTGTGCAAGGAATGCCTGTGACACATCTGTGTCTACTTACACAAACACACACAGAATTTTTGTTTTCTATATACAGTGGAACCTCGGATTACGAGCATAATTCGTTCCGGAAGTGGGCTCGTATTCCAAAACACTCGTA
>JAQQZT010000001.1:33182253-33194927 GCA_030068275.1 Clarias platycephalus
AGATTTTAAAAACTACTTTAAAAAGTAGAAGTACACAATAAATCTACTCAATTACAGTAATGCGAGTAAATGTAATTAATTACTTTCCACCTCTGGGGATTATTATATTAATCATTTGTTATTACTGATGCATTAGTTAAATACTAAAGCTCTTGCACTTGCAGATATGTCCACTAGGTGGCATTACAGCTTTATATATAACTGGAGAAAAAAGTACAAAGTGTTCACTTTGTCAAATAAAAACCTATATATATATATATATATAAAACATTCTTTGACCTCAGGCTGCAATGAATAAATGGATTAATATTGCAATAATCAGTTTAGATTTTATATACATTTGTAAATTCGAACACACTCCTGTTTACACCTTTAACCTCGTCTGCTGCTTAAGTCACGAGTCATGTTTCTGAGTCACACTGATGGAAATCTTGAGTTTCTGCTTTAGATATAGTGAACCAAGTGCACCGTCTGTGAACCAGCGCCTATCAGAGGGGGGTGTGCAAACTTTTGCAATCTTCAACTGAACATGGGTTGACACTGTGTGAAAATTAGAAAGTTTTGCTGAGTGCTGAATAAAATGAGTCAATAAAATGGTTCGGTGGAGCGGGTGATTCAAAAGAATCATAGCAGTAATATGACTCGATTAAAGGACTCGTACAAAAGTGTCAGGAATTCAGGGAGAGATACAGAGAGGGAGGGGGAGGGGGGTAAAGCGCATGAAAACGTCAGACTCTTCTGGGAATGTTTTCGTTCACAGCATTTGGCTTTTCACACGTTCCTCACATTAAAGAAGGAGGATTAAAGAACAGGGTGAGGTAGATAAAAGGGAGAGAGAGAAAGAGAGAGAGAGAGAGAGAATAAGAAACAGCTAAGGTGAATACAGAGAAGAGAGAGACAGAGTAAGGCAAAATGAGTAATGAGGACAAAATAAGGGGGGAAAACAGTGCTTTTTAGGCAAAAGTGAAGAAATGAAGAATTAATTAAAAAAGGAGAAAAACGAGAGAAATAATGTAAGAGCATTTCCACATGCTCAATGCGAAGAGAACTCGAGGGACGAAACAGCTGAGTAGCCTTAAGAAAACCACTAATCAGAAAAAAGGCTTCAGTTTGCTCTAGAGCGTAAAAATTGGACTTTGGAGCGATAGAAAAAGGTCACGTGACCCGATGAGCCCAGACTGAGGGCGATGGGCGTTTCAGAGTAAGAAGAGGGGCTGATGAAGCGATGCACCCATCATGCATAGTGTCCACTCTACAAGCGTCCGGAGACAGTGTTATGATCTGGGGTTGATCAGGTGAATGTACTGAATCACCAGGTTATCACATCTATGGAGGTTTTCTTCTTCCCTGATGGCACGCGCCATGAGGATGATGCCAGGATCCATTAGGCTCAAAAAGAGTGTGAAAGAGAGGTTCAAGGAGGCTGAGACATCATTTTCATACCTGGATCGGCCGCCACAGAGTCCAGACCTTAACCCCAGTGAGAATCTTTGGGATGTGTGTTGGAGAAAGCTTCACGCAGTAGTTCGACTCTCCCATCATCAAGATCTTGGAGAGAAATTAATGTGACTCTGGATGGACATAAATGTTGTAACTTTGCATAAGCTTATAGAAATTACTCCATGGCCGTAATGAAAGCAGAAGGCGGCCCAGTGAAATACTGTATTAAAGTATTTGACTTTTTTTGTTTTTGTTCGGGCAGTATATTAATGTAATAACATGTATCCAATGAAGAAAAAAATATATATTTATTTTATTTATTAAGAAAAAATGATTATTAACATTAGTTAATAAATTTAAAAAATGTGTGAAACATGTATTAGTTAAATAATGCACATAGCTTTAATTTTAGATTAGCACACATTTATTTATTTTAAAATAAAAACATTTAAAATTTATTGAATTGTGTATAAGAATCAAAGGGTAGATTATGGATGAGTTTGTTTAATGTAATGTGTTATGTTTTTTTATTTTTATTTACTATAAAAATGAGATGAATAACTTTAAGAAAATAATGAAGAGTGTTTAGAGAAAAAAAAAGAATATAAAATAATATAATTAAGAGAGAAAGCAATATTTAAAAGGATAGTTTAAAAAACTAGGAAGGAAAATTTATATCTAATTAAAAATGACAAAAAGACTAAGAATAAGAACAGAATCAAAAAAGTCAAAAAGAAAAGATACAGAACAAGGATTTTTGGAAAAATTTTAAAAAGTTGATTTATTCTGAGACAAAATACGAAATTAAAGTAGATTATAATTTTAATTTCTTATTTTGTCTTAGAATGTTTAGTAAAAAAAAAAAAAAAAAAGAATAATTAGTGATTTTTCTTCACAGACATGAAGGTTTAGAAAGTGTCTTTATTTCCATCAGCTTTCAGAAACAGATTTGCTCCACATGCTTACAACTGAGAAATTTTAAATGAAACTATTCTAAAAAATACAAATGTTTCAGCACTACATGTGTTTCTGTGAGAATCTGTGAGAGCGTTTCAGGTTATTGCTACAGTAACAGGTGGACGGACATGATAATGTTCAATAAATATACACTTTGTTCTTCTTTTGAATTATACAATAATCGCTTATTGTTTATTAATCATGTTACTCATTAACTAATAAGCAGCATTTAGGAAGCAAATTAAGATCCTAATAATGATGTCTTTATATATTAGATGTAACTGTAGATTTAAAAAAAAATCTATACATAAAATAAAATAAGATGCAGGGGAAATGATTTAAAATCGTTTCATTGTTAAGGTACCTAATAAATAAATAATGAAGATGAAAAGTTTTTAGTGGAAATCTGTTAGTGTCAGGGTAAACACACGCCACACACACGCGTGCACACAAATTTACCAGTTACATTTTTGAAAATTTCGGTTGTTTGATGTTTTGAAAGAAAGAGGAAAATTATGTGATTTATATCACCACAGGTTCGAGGTTCTCACTGAGTATTTCTTGTGCTAAGAAACCGGTAATCTAACTAAAAGTGTTTAAATTAGCATTGTATACCTTAGAATTATATATACATCACATTCAATACAATTCAATTCAATTGAATCCACATGAACTTTTTTCCATTTTGTGTAGTTAATAAAGTTTTCTTCTTTTTATTGTTAAACTTGCTTGCTTTGCATAACATAAAAAACAAACAAAACAAAGAATCAGAATCCTGAGTAAAAAAAAAACCCAGAATAATGTCCAGACTTTAAAGTAAAAAAATTTTTTTAGGCTAACTGTAAAGCCTTCAGGATTTTTCCAGGAAAACAATAGATGCTCAAATTCTACCGGAATAGCTAAATCTGTATTAAACAGTTTGTTCTATCTGCTAGCTAGCTAACGTCTGAAACATTAGCTATTTCAACATAAAACCACTACAGCACATTAAAAGACTTTACTATTACAACAAACTTTAAATATGTATTTGACGTCTCAGAAAGCATCTGTTTTCCCCTGCAAATTCTGACTGCTTTACTTTTGAACCTTATTTGCATCCAATCTACATTTCTAAAGTACACATTTTGTGTTTACTGGAACTCCCAAAACCAGAATTTTTTTAACTGCATGTTTCTGTAAAGAAAAGAAAGCCTAACTGTAGCAAGTACAAAAGACAGAAGCAAACATGTACAATACTATATTAAATTAAATACCCAAATTAATTAATTTATGAAATTGGATGTGTATTAAATTCAAATACACACAAAATTCATATTCAACGACTTTATTTTGCTGTGCTAGTTTTTACCTGATTCTACTTCAGATTTCATTGACAGTAAAAACTGTAGCTAAAAATCTTGAAACGTTTATGCTAACTAGCTGGACTGTTAATTATATTTTTAATTTTAATAATGAAATAACGAATTTTCACTTACAGTCTCCTCGATTCATTCCTGCCTTGTTTCGGCCATCTGACATTAAAATGACATAAAAGTCATTTTTAGCTTCCCATGACCTCTGACCTTCTGCTGTATCACATCTCACTTTGTCTTCCTGAACTTCCAGATTTACATGCTATGTTCTCAGATTTGTTCAATCTCTTCTCTTTCCTGCGTATGTAATTTCTCCTCATCTTCATCTCTTGTACACACTTTCACCCTCCACCTAATGTCTGCTCTAAAGAAACAATTTAACACAAAATCAATTGTACCCCAAATATCTGTCTTCAACATTTACTTTATTAGTGAGGCAAAAAAAAAATCTATTTCATCTAAAATCTTTTCTGTAAAATAAGTAAAAGAGTCTCAGACAATCTGTGCATCTTTAATGTCAAGGATATGAAGTTTTGAAGGTGGGATTAAAAAAAAACAAAAAAAACTAGATGATGGTACTTAAAGATGATATTCTAAAAATTTTATTAAAACAATTTATTGTGAGATTCAGGCAAGTGATATTTAATGAACTAATTAAAGCTTAATGTTATAATTAATAAGTGCATACACTTTAGAACACATTTAAAATAAGTTATTAGTATTTATGCGTAAAGGTTTATAATGGTTTAATTAATACTCAATATTAAAACAACTAAAATAATAAATAATAAAACAATGAATTTTTTTCAGCATTTATTTATTCATTACTATAAGAAAATATATAATCAGCTTTAATTAGTCAACTAAATACCACTCAATTATTAATAATTTATAACCAAACGTTAAAGTGAAGTTATTTAAAGGAAGGAGTTTAATTGTGGGTCTTGAGGTGAGAAAATAAAGATTATTTTATTTATAGAAAATATTTTGGATGAGAGAGATTTTACGCATCATTACAGTGTGATTTTGCATATTGTCCAAACCTAAAGAAGTAAATGTCAAACTCTCACAAAGTCTTGGTTCATGGAATTGACTAAACCAGTCAAATAGTCAGACCTGTACACACCGCAACATTTAGACAAACAGACACAACGATGAGAAATAATTCTCTGCATTTTCTCAAAAACTAGAAAGATGAAATTGGACGTAGGTTTCAGCTAAAGTGTGTCAAAGGTACTGTAGGTTACCTAAAAGCAGCTGAAATGTGTTGTTTTAGTCATATCCTAAAAAAGTCAGAAATCAGATGTATAATCAAATTATTATTATTTTTTTGTTTTTTTTTGCTTAACGTCCTGTACATCAGCAGGAGTTTGGCGCTTCAAATGTTGATCAACTCTTGATCTCGCCAAACTGTTTCTTTTCTGCTCTTTATAAGTTTTTCAAATCCCAGGTTTGACCAGGATGAAGAGGTGAGGGGGAAAAGATCTGTGTTAGACGTGAGCATCAGAATTTCTTTTTCTTACTCTCATATTGGATTTAAAGAGAAGCACATGTTTTGAAAGTAAAAAAAAACAAAAACCCTTTCATTAACATCAATTAAACCTAAAAAATAACTTTTTTATGTATTTTTTTCTTTTCTTCTTTTTTTTGGAAGGTACTTGAAAAAAATCCATCATGTCCCATTGGCTAACTTTACGATGTCACAGCGTTCCGTCCTCACCATGTTTTCCATTTGTCTTCTCAGTAGCGAGACTGAGAGACTGTCTCCGTTTACGTTTGTCTTTCGATTTTCCTTACTGGAGTACCATATTTTTCTGTACTACCTACACGTTATGTCGCACTCACACACACTTGTGGAAACAGCATTGTGATCAGCTTCTGTTCACTGATTACAATGCTAATACGCTAATTCTGGTCATTTTAGCCGCACTAATCTTTTCTTTCTAACTTTTCCCACATATCTGAGAGAAATGTCGACATTCCAGATCTCTCTGTGCCATTTCCTCTGTCGCTGCGCCTTCACACAATAGCCAGCTCGCTAATTTTATCATGATTTACTGTCAAATAATAGAGAAAAATAGACAAGCCTTTGGAGACTGTATTCCCTGGTTGCTTAGCAACAGTGTTCTTTTCACATTGCGTATTTATTAGTGTTTTTTTTTAACTCCAGCAATTTAAAGGAAGGTAATGGTTCCTAAGTGTTAGCTTGGTGCTAACGTGATATCGACGAGCATTATCAGAGCAGCAGCAGCAGCAGCAGCAGTAGTGATCGAGCAGACAAAAAGCTGCTTCTAAAATTAATTTTAACTGTATTGTCTGTAAAATACATTACTGAAGTCATCTTTATTACGGATTAACTTTGTCTCCTGTAATTTTGAGCATCACTGAAGAAAGGGCAATCAAGGAATATGAGCGGCGTTGAAGAAACATCTGGAATGTGAGCATCTCCAGGGCGCTGAGGGAACACAGGAGGGACGTAGGAGAGGACGGTTGGAGTTCTTCATTTCTGCGTGAGATACGCCCCGATGGTGAGGCCGACAGCCCCTAGTGCCGCCAAACTGAAGACAGAAGTTGTTAAGGATGGCCAAGAGCTGCTGAACACAGAGTCCTTCTTCCTCGTGTACAGCTCCACAAAGGCATCCTGGGGAAAAAAAAGAAAAGGAAAAGCAAAAAAAAAAATAAGAAGGAGAAATCAGTACAATCCCACAGGACAGGTCTCAAATGTTTGAAATAATATTATTAGATAAATAAATCTCCTATAAAACAAGAGAAAAGAGAGACGTTTTTGAGCTATTATTCATGAAGAAATCCAAATTCTATGAATATGCATAGAAAAGGCATCTACAGCTACAGGTTTATGAAGAGATTTAAATTCTATAAATATATAAATATGCCTGTGCTGTATTTGCATACTGAATCCTGATCGGCTACATGTTATGATGCAATACCATGACTTATTTAAAACAAGAGCAACTCAGGAAACGGTTTGATCGTAGGATCTTTGATCACATAGAAGACATTTTAGCATCCTTTACAAAATGGCCTCTCTCTGACCTTCTTATAGATGTTCTTCTGCATCAGTCACATGCAAACGGTTGAGAGTGTAGTCATTTTAAGTTCTGTAATAACCTGAGGAAATGTATTATTTACTCATAATTAATGCACTTCTTCCGGACAAGTGCTTCTATGACCACAAGGTGTCGCTGCGCGCGCGAGAGAGAGAGAGAGAGAGAGAGAGAGAGCGACCAGAGTCTGATAATCTACAACTGTTCAAACTGAAAGCAAGTCATCTCCGACAGCAAATATTTTAGCACCCTGGACAGGCCTGGGAGCGAGAACTGTTTGAGCTCAATCAGTTTGTGTTACTTCATTTGCAAATACACCTCACTTTTAAAACAAACATGACACATGAATCACGCTGACTCGGGCAAAGCAATCCATCTATTATTTTCCTAACACCTACAGTAGGTCTGTCTTAATCGATCAGGACGTGAGACAGCTTATACCCAACACTACCACAGTCAGTCATTTTTCTTCAGGCTGCAGGTGTGGAGGAAAACTTTTCCTTTCTGTTGTTTGGAGGTTTGAGTTTCTGCCTTCAGCGAATTTGAGATTTGCAAGTTAATATTAGCGTGGGTCACTAAAGAATTACAAGAAAGCAGTGGAGTAAGAAATGAGTCCTGCCTTACTAAAACAACAACATTTCCTGGCAGGAAGTGGCCTAATGGTTTCCATTAACCAGTACAACACCAATGAGACCATCAGACTTATATTCCCAAAACGAAGTCTGTCTAATATTGTGTATATTGTTGAAAGGCTAGTTGTCCAAGTAACTTGGGGGTTTTAATATTTATTTATTTAAGTTTTAACTGTATACTTTTAAAAAATATTTTTTTTAACAATTAAGTGAGTGCATAATAAGACATATGACATGGACATGACAGTTATTTGTTGGACACTGAGTTTAAATGATAGTTCACCTACATAAAGCCAGTCTTACTAAAATTGGGATAAAAAAATAAATTAACTTTGATAATGTTTCTGTTATTTGTTGCATGGACTGACTGTGTCTCAACATGATCTCAATATTTTCGCAATGTCATTTTACTAAGTAGATATAGGAGACAGATGTGATGTCAGTATTCCATCCTTACCAATCAGATGAATATTTTTACTATAATATCTTTACTATACTTTTACTGTGAATAAATACATAGAACAGAGTAACAGAGAGCTGCACCATAGTCTGCACTATATTTTGTCGCTCTTTGCCCCTCCTGGTGGTAGGAATGTGAGTCACACCATGGTTTGAGTGTTAAGAACACACACACAGCCTCCTCTGAGTGTTCTGGTGTGTGCCGAGCGATCTGGGGGGTCGAGAGTCTAAAGATCCATCTGCATGCCGACACATGCAGGAGACCAAACGTGCCTGATTAGAAACAGACACTTTATCTTCAAACACACACACATTCCATAAACACTCTCAGGCCAGGTATAACCACAGAGTCGTGCAACTAACTCCACCTTTCTGGCTCTAACTGGGAAATGGAAAGTTCTTTAAAGTGCACAGAGGGAGTGAGGATGTCCGGTAACACACAGCTGCTCTCATCTCAAATCGGATGGTTTTGTTCTTAACAGGATGTCTAATAGCTACAGCTGAAGTCGTGCGGATAAAAAGGGGGAGCGGGGGGAGGTGGGGGGCGTGTGGGACAGTTCCTCTTTGCGGTTTGTTTGGGAACAAGATTACGACATGATTACCTCACTCCTTACATAATCTCTCCACTTCACTGGCACGGGTCGTATCAGCGCACGTCAGAGCTCGAGCAGTGCACAATGGCCTCTATTTACAAAAACGTGTACAGTAAAGCTCGGCCAAGTTTGTGAAATGTGTGAAGTGTACACATTCAAACCATATAAAGTAACAATATGACCAAAAAAAACCCCAACAAAGTCAATCATCCAAAACATGTTTAAGGTCTCAGGTTTTTCCCACAAACACACAACCTGTTTAAACTCATCCAAGACACTGAAACTCCTTCTGTCTGTCAGTGGTGGTCAGTGATTATTCATTGGGAAAAATGGAAATCAGTGATTGTGACTAATAACGATTAGTCATTGGGAATAATGGAGATCTA
Organism: Clarias platycephalus; assembly: GCA_030068275.1. Lineage (NCBI taxonomy): Eukaryota > Metazoa > Chordata > Actinopteri > Siluriformes > Clariidae > Clarias > Clarias platycephalus. The sequence goes on from JAQQZT010000001.1 coordinate 33,191,138, forward strand.
ACCCCACTAATGCAGTTTTAAAACTTACCAAATCTAGCAACAAAGTAATAAGATGGAACACTGAAGTCACTGTAATTCTATTGTACTTCCCCACCACTATAACTCACACACTGCTCCATGTACAGTATTATTCCCTCAAATTCATTCCTATCCCAGACATTTCTCAATGAATGGTGTGAAAGTTCTGCCAGGTCTGACTCTCATGATGGCAATGTTCCTAATCTCTGTTTTACTCAAAGTGACCAAAAAAGAAGCTGCTGCCCATGCCCTTCTATTGTAAGATAAGTCTGTGATAGCAAGGAAAGTCCCACAGTAAGAATAGGAGGAAGTGTCCTGAGTGATTAAGACATGACACGGGTGAATATTTTTCCTGCTTTAAATGCCCTCAGGGTATAAAGCACTGGATTGGATCACCTGCTCGACTTGTGCGATGCTACTATGCTATAGTTGGGACCATGATATGTAAAATGCGTATAACCATATCATCACTGTAAAGAAAACTAGCATTAAACAGGTGAATTGGCTAACTCGCAAAGTAGCAACACACTGGCAAACATTCAACTGTAGCTAAAAAGAAAGAAAGGCACTATGGTGTACAAGAGAAACCACAAACTAGCATTCTGGCAAATGGATCTCATAAGCTAGTAGGCTAACTCATGAACTAGCGTTATGGCAAACCAGCGAACTTGTGAAGTAACATTACGGCAAAGAGGCAAAGAATTTTAAACATGTAACCACAAAAGTTAAAACAAAAAGGAACAAAGATAAATTTTAAAACCATCAAAGAAAAGAAGAAGGAAAATTCTAGAAAGTCTATTAAAGAGGTAAATAAGAAGTCAAAGAACAAGAGTCTCCTGTTGTGGTTACGCCAGAATCCGGTGTAACCTCAGACTCAGGTGCACGTACAGACACTGTGTCCATGATGTAGCTGTTTCTACAGTAAGTGTGTTTTAGGCGATGCCGTAATTAATGGCACCCTGCCTGACTGAGATCCGTGGTCACGAGCCGCTGCTGAGAACACAACAGCTGACTTTTATCTGAATGAATCAGAAGCCATGTGATGCGATGAACACTCACTCAGGCATGACAGTACTTTTTTCCCCAAATCTGGCCCATTAGCTGATGTAAGCTCAGTGTGCAGAGTTTGTTGTTTGTTTTTTGTTCCTGAGTAACGTGCCCCTGTACCTCGAACACTCGAGCACATCAGCCCTCACTAGCTCTCAGCCCTTCACAGATAACAACAAATGGAATCTGAGGTAGATATTGGAGCCGGATTAGCCTTAGAAAAGAAGCTAATACCGCACATCATGACTATATCTGGGGTTAAAGGGGAGGAGCTACAGAAATACTTTCCCCTCACTATTTCAACTGCAGTCTATAGCGCACCTCATTTCTTTTTCTTCTCCATGTTTTTCCTGCAGTTAGCACATGTAGGCAAAGAGACGAGTCATAAGAGACCGAACTAGTGGAAAAGGGAATCGGCTGAGAGTCATGGGACAGTGGAAGAAGAACATCATGCTCTGTTTCATCATTTCACCAACTCTCTCACGTATACACATACACAGACACACATGTGACCTCTCTCTCCACTAGTGGGATGAAATGGAGCATGCCTGTTTTCCATTACATATCTCTAGTGTTGTTGGATAAATACGGTTTCGCAGCATGGCTGGTCACAAGACGACGCTAATTCTGCAACACCTTGAGGTGTCATGATTCCTAGCGGTGATCTCAAACATGCTCCCTTGTTGGCTCCAGTCCGCACGTAAACACATTTTCTAAAAAAAAGCTCACAAACTAGTCTAAAACCAACATGCTAGCATTATAGTTAACAAGCCGACACGAACTAGCATCAAACTCATATTAAAAAGTCAAGAGGTTTTCCAACAGAAAGTTTCTGAAAATTGTGTGAACCTGCACTGTAATATGTTCACAGGAACGTTAACATAATATTATAGCCAAAATATTTTTTCCCTACCCCACGTACACAGCACTTTGTTTTAGACTGTTTCATTTGATCGTGTATCAGTTCAGTCAAGCAGGACTACGGTGGTGGCCATGTTTGTGCAGATCAGCTCTGATTTAAGGACGCGTGAACGGGCGAGATGAAAGCAGCCAGCAGAGATGAAGGAGGCTGAGATTGCTCTTTGAAAGTTTATCCTGGAGATTTTATCCTACAACAACAATTCCAGCATCATGACTAGCCACGAGTGGACACTCAACTGTACAATCCACCCTGAGATAGGAAACACAACAACCGAAAGCAAGACTGTGTTTTAAAGGGCTTTAAAATGCAGATTTTAATAGCAGTAAAGTTTAAATAGCAGAAATGTTTTATGTCTGACGTCGACTTCTTTATGGACGTGTCAACATTTTACTCAGTTAAATGTAAAGGTATATAGTCAAGAAGTCAAGAAGTATCCACATTTAAACATACACAAGTATTCAAGTGTAAAAACGTAACGATGAAATGACAATCCTGCCTGATCAGTCAAGAGGAAAGCTTTCTGCTAACCTAGACTGTATCTTGCTGGTTAGCTAATGTTTAACAATCCTTTAGGAAAGCAACACAAACACAAAACTAGGTAGTTAATATAACAAGCTAATTTTGCAAACTGATGTACAAAACTTAACTATTTTAAATACATTCACAAGCTAATTTACAAAACTTAACTAGTTAGTTAACTTAAACTAACTAGTCAGCAAATTAAAACAAATGAAAAAACAAAGCTAGTTGTCTAATTTTGTGAACTAATATATAAAACTCAGTTCAAAAACTAATTTGCAAAACCTACCTAGTTAGCTACCTTAATCTAACCAGTTAGCTAATTCATAAACATAACTAGCTAGCTAATTTGTAAAAAATGAAAAACAAACAAAAAAACTTACTTAATTAGTTAATTTCGCAAACTTATTGTCAAGGCTAATTAAAAAAAAAAAACTCAATTAGCTAATTTATTAAACTTTAAATTAACTCAACATTATATTTTGAAATAAACAACATTTTAAAGCCACATTGTTCTGTTTGAACGAGATCGCAAACAAATATCTGGTGTTTAAGATTGGCAAGTGTGTAAAAAAAATATAACAACAACTGTAAATAATAAAAAGCATTTAATTGTGATAATAATCAAGTACTAAAATATTATTTATAACTACAGTAACGAAGTACACTTGCTCAGTAACACGGTTGAAAATGTTGAACTAAGTTTAACAGCTGCTGAGATAAGCTTGTATCTTCATCTAACTGAACTTGTAATGGTGTTGCATATGCAATATTTCACTCCATTTGTTTACATGTAAACATAGTTAGCTTTTTGTTCAGGTAATTAGCAAGCTGACTTAGCTGTCTATCCATAGTGTATAATCTGAACTTGTGGGGGAAAAAAACGCTTCCTGCTGATGGAGGGTGTTTAGCTGAACAGCTTCATCAGCAGAAGAGTTTAATAAGGTCAGCGCACGTCTTCGTCTCATCTCCTACGCAGCACTTGTGTTACCTCAGCGCAAACCCTGGCCTTCACAAGGCTTCCTCAGACGTCTAATGAAAACAAAAAACGGGATTCTTTCACTGGGTGTCTGGTCGTGCCATGGTTACTGCGGCGATATTGCTGTGCTTTTCTCACCAGTCGCTGGTTTTAGGTAAGGTCCTGATCCTGTACTGGATGACAGCGTGTTTGCCCTGCTTGTAAATCATGGATATTCAATACCTCTAGTCAGAAATCAGAAAGAGTTTTATTGCCAAGTACGCTTGCACGTACAAGGAATTTGTTTTAGTGACGGAGCTTCCAGA
>JAQQZT010000001.1:33195027-33209276 GCA_030068275.1 Clarias platycephalus
AAAAATGTCCTGGTAGGGATGCACATGTCCTCACAGAAACTGATGTAGGATGTTACAGAATCTGTGAGCTCGTCCAGGTTAGTGGCAGCAGCTTCAAAAACACTCCAATCAGTGCAGTCAAAACAGGCCTGTAATTCCTGCTTTGCTTCACTGGTCCATCTCTTTACTGTCCTTACTACAGGCTTAGCAGATTTAAGTTTTACGTAGTACGTCTTATGACAAGCTTTCTAAAGTAATGAAATGCTGTACTACACAGTTACAATTTTTTTCTTTTTTTAAATTTCTACACAATTTTCTTCGCAAAAATTTGGATGTGATGATATGATTTTATCCCCGAAAGTTGTATGGTTAGCTAGCTTTTTTTTAAACAAGCAACACTTCACTGCCCCCTGCTGGTCTAGCTATATTTTTTTTATTCATGAATGTTGCCATAATTCAACAAAATATATTGCTTTATAAATTCAATCAATCATCACATTTACACAACTTCACCCACATGCAATCAATCAGTGTTTGAAAGTTTCTTTCTTTAGCTTGGTCCTGGAGCTGCAAAAGCTAATATAGCTTATAACTGCAAGGTTATCATTTTAGAAAACCTCATATGATACGATTCAGTTAATCTTGAATGAAAGGTTGTTTTGGGAAATTAAGAGACAAGACAAAAACTAATTGAACAAAAATCGCTAATCTCTGTGAAAATTTCCATAAGTTCTGCTGAGCAAGTATCGAGCCAGTACAGAAATGCAAAAATGCTGTAGAAACCCCAGAATTTCAGCAAAAACATCAGTTAGAGAGTAGCTGTTTTTAATTAGCTGTTTTCATAATGCCGATCAGTTTCTACATTCTGATTCTACAGAATCATGTAAGAATATACAGCACCGCATATCATCGTGCTGCGCCTGAGCACCGAGCCCATGGGAACAACACACACGGGGCTCTGGAGCGAAACTGCTCAGTGTGAATAAGCAACACAACCCAGTGGTGTAATTATCACACTGAAAAGGTGGGAACGGCTCTGGCGTAAACACCGTAAACGTTTTATACACAAGTGGTTGCATCAGACATCAACCGCCTTAAAACGGGTACTAAATTACACGCCGCACGTCTGATTATCGCGTACGCGACACACAGGACCTAGACAATACAGTCGACAGCCACAAGACCAGGCGTGAGCGGCCGCGAGATTGTTTACGCTTGTGTCCGAGTGAGGACAAAAGATGAGACTGAAAGATACAGCATTCTGGGGTGAATCTTGGATAAATGAATGGCTGAGTCATGTGACATCATGTAAAACCAGTAGCAGGTGGTTATGATTTTGATTTTAGTCTGAGCAACAAGCTATCCCGTAAATACCAATTAACCTTCAGTGCATAATACTTAAAGCGCTAGTCCAGCTAACGGGAAGTTGCTATTATTACAAGGTTCATCCAAGGTTACTCTGCAACCTTCAAACATATGGCCTCTGTTATAACAACATTCTACTGTTTCACTATGGGCTGTAATTTTGATTTTGGTTTAATACTGAAAGTTCAGAACTTATTTCTGGACTCTTCTAAATTCCTAAAGTTATCGTTTTGCGTGAGATTGGTGAGAAATAATGAAACAGAAGCAGTTTGTTGTCCAGCATAAGTTCAATATAACTCATAATGTCACGCTGAAACTTTAGCTGTGAATAGAGTGTATCGTGAGCACATCATTACCTTAATTAAGGGTTTTTTTACGCCTTCATTTAGTTAAACATCACATGATATGCTGGGCAAGTGCTATTTTAGTCATTTGGTATTGCTTTTATGTTCCCTTGAATTACACCTTCCTCATTCATTCAGTATTTTCTATCACTGATTTTTTTTCCAGGTGTAAAGACTCATGTTTTACAACAAGTGAAACTCATTTTCTCCCCATTAAACAAAACAATGACTTAATTGCAACTTTACTCCTTTAAAATCTGACTTTATATATTTTTTAGCCATTCTCATATTTTTTAGGCAACCGGGCAGCTTCCCCTCATCTGAAGTATATGAGCCAGGAAAAAAGAATTCCAGTATAGAGGACTATTTTAGCCGTGGTTTGGCGAACTGTAAGATCTTGTCCTTGCTGAAAGAATCATATGCAACTAAATTAAAAGTCTCCGATCCCTGGAAAGGAGATGAAACAAGGCCGATGGAGCAGAGGTGGCCTCGTTCATACAGCAGTAGCTTCAATCTTTCAAGCTGACAACAGAAGGATCATAAGAAACATTCACCAGAAACATTGGATGGCTGAGATAATTACTGAGAAACTGTCCAAGAATTGGATTTCCAAGAGTGGATTTACATGCATGGGAAAATGTGAGAAATTAAGTCAGAAAAGCAAGAAATAAAGGAAGAAGTCAGAGTTTCAAGGAGAAAAGTCAGAATTGTTATAAATAAAGTAAAAAATTATTCAGAATTTTAAGTAAAAAGTCAAAATTGTGAGAAACTAAGTCAAAAATTCAAATAGAATTTATTTAAGGAATAAAATTAGACTTTCAACTAGAAAAGTGAAAATTGTGAGAAATTCAGAATTCTGAGAAGTCAGAATTATCAAAATTGAAGAGAAAAATCCAGTATGAAAAACCCAGTATTTCAAGTTAAAAGTCACAAAATAGTCTGTTTGGAGAAATAAAGTCAAAATTTGCAGTAGAAAAGTGAGAATTATGAGGAATAAAGTCAGAATTCCAAGTAGAATGTCAAGTCAGAATTGTGAGAATTAAAGCTGAAAAGATCCCAAATGTTTTGAAATGTAAGAGGTTCATTGAATGCTATGTTGTTGGTCAGTGTTACATTTTTATTTCTCGTCAGTAGTTTTTTTTCTTTTTCTTTTTAAATATGTCTATGAAGTGTTCTTTCAGAGAGCTTGAGGAAACACCCTACTGTACATCCTGACACCATGAGGCTCGGAGACATGGTAGAATCCAGCCAGCCGGGCTGAGAAAGCCGAGCATTCTCCTGTGGCTTGTTGTGTCTTCGGAAAGATTAGCGTGTCCTCCCTGTTCTGAAAGGAAGGACAATGTCGATCTAAAAATCTGTGCGTTACAGATATGATCTTCGGAGCATAATTTTTTGAAGGGTTGTGGTCTTGGAGCTATGTTGATACTGACACTGACATTCCCTGGCATGGAATACTAAGTGACGTAAGCCGTGCTAGCGGGCAGAGAAACTCCACACGCGTCAGGGTGCACTTTATTTGCAACAGGGGGCACTGGGCACTTTTCTAATAGACTACGACTATTACATGTTTCAGATACAGTAGATCACATCATGCATATATTTAAGCACGCATAGAAGTGACATTTCCGAAAGATTTTCTAATTTTCAGAGGCCAGGTTGTTGCTCAGACGAGTGGATTGTCTCATAGACAAATAGCTAGAAATCTACACATTAAACAGAACTATAAGGAAGAACATGAACATGGTCGACCTGAAGTCGTCTGTTGAGAAGAACAACCATATTCCTAACTTCTATTTTAAGGACAGTAATAACTGAGCTTCATCAGCTTGGTTATTATGGAAGTGCAGCCTGGTTGAAGCGTGGGAGAACGTCGACATGCCTTTGTTTGGACACAATTTTAACTAACGCACTTGACGTTGCATTTCATAATCAGTATCGATGACGACCACATGTAAAACATGCCCTTATTTACTTCTTTTTTAAAATGGCAAGTCTTGAGTCCAGTGGTTTGATGAAAGGATCCCCACCAGTACGACCAGCACTGAAGAACTTTTCCCGTCTAGCGTGATCCTGTAATCTGTCATGCTGACAGCTGGTTGGCTGACCAAGAGGCAGAGAAAGAGAGAGAGAGAGAGAGAGAGAGCGAAAAGAGAGGAGAGAGTGTGTGAGAGGCGTCTTGGTCTCTGGAGATGAGCTAACTTTTCCATGGTGAAGCCAGAGAATGCCAGACACGTGGGCTTTCATTACAGAGGAACGTCATTCAAGGCCAAACGTCTAGCCAGGGTGATAAGTGAAAACCGAAATTAGACCAAACAAGCCACACCTACGGTATAGTGGAGGAAAGGGACAGACCTTATGTAATAGGTTCAATATTGCGTAAACTATGGAGTGTGAAACCCCTTAAGGCACGGAAGGTCTAGATGATCATCAGAAACAAATTGGTTTTCTTTAAGATATGGATTTTAATACAAGGCAGTTTTTACGACATGTAATATCATGAATCATGACCTAATATGCTTTTTCTGAGGTGTTGATGAAGCAGATGATGTAATGTTATGTTGTTGCACTTGAGCTACACCTAAGTAATGTGATATTTTTACAGAATGATTTAGTTTTTGTTATATCGCCTGCCCCTAGCAGCGAAAACAAATCACAAATATATTCAGCTTAACACTAATACGTAGCTCTGAATTGTAAACTATTTATAGATCCACATTTCATTTTGTGAAGTTACTTATTTGGTGGGAAAACTTAAGACCAAACTGTCAACTTTACATGATTTTGCCTAAATGCAAATAGCAAATGCTCCCAGGATTTTTTTTAAATAATTTTTTTGGGCAGTTGTCAAGAATCTAAACCCCCCTTCTTTTAAGTGTTATTGGCTTCGGGAAAAAAGGGATGTCATATAATATTCTAATTGAGAGAAAATGGAGAGCCGACATGCAGCTCGGGTTACGCTGTGACAGTTTAAGCTTTGATTTACAGGGTTTAGAAGCGTCTCAGTCACGCTACAGCTTCTTGCCATCCGTCTCAGGGTTTCCAGCTGGTAGATGAAGACCCTGAACCGTTATTATTTCAAAGTTGAAATAATAAAGCTCCTCCGAGCCTGAGTGAACAACCTCCCCCACCTTTTTTTTATTAGAGTGAAAGCGGGATGCTTCTGGCGTGACTTTGGAAAGGAGCCATTGGTCAGACAAGTGAATTAAGAATTGTTAATGAGACCTGGGGTCCTGGATAACCATCCAAGAATTCGAGGGGAGGATACTTGGCATTGTTCTTGTTGGGTAAACGAAGGTATAAGCCGTCATGTTGTGGTATCACTTTGGAAAGACGCCATCAAGTAGACAAATGAATCAAGTGACAGAGCCTTAGGTTCTCGCATGACGGACTTGAGAACTTCTCTATAGCATCCCTCAAAGGTGGGTGTACATGGGAGTGTCGTGTTATGGTAGAACCTATCATGCAGGCTTTCTTCTCCCTTTGGAACACAGGTTTTCAATCCTGTTAATGGAGTCTCCTTTGTCGTGCATATTTTGGGGGGTTTCTCCCTCTCTCTTATACCTTTCTGACTTATACCTCATGAAGCACCTAGTGGTCAAATCAGGTGTGTGGGAATGTGGAAACAATGTTGAACTAGGGTAGGGAACATGTGGTTTGGAGAAAAGTGGTGAAAACTAGAAAGTGTATTAAGAATGGTTAAAAGGGTGATGCTTTAGAAGAGTGACAACCAGGGGACTGTTGTAATGTTCTGAGAAGGCCTACACTTTTGGACCAACTGGACCAAACTTCCTTTAATTCGTCATAAGAATACAGTCTTTTCTTGATTAGGATCACGTTGGATCCTAATCTTGAAAAATACATGGATGTGATGCCCGTCACACCTAGAGGCAATTTAGAGAATTGGGTGATGTGGAGAACCTGAAAGAAACCCACCTGGACCACTCTGGAGAGAACATATGAAATTCCACTGAGCTCAGGATCAAATCCAGTATCCTGTAGCTGAGCATGAGGTAAAACCAGACAAACCCTAGATCTCATGTCGAGTTCTGTCCTGAGGTAATAACTGCAAGCTTTTTCATGACGTTTCACATTATCCAGCCTATCATTTAGACATTTCCCAGCAAATAAAGATGCCTGTCTCTGTTGACTGCATCCCTCACATGACTAGGACACAATCCAAAAAAAACACTGTCTAATAAAGACCTAATAAATCCCTCCACACACTCCTCCACACCTTCTTCGTTTACATCTTTAGTTTTCTTTCGTTTCTCGTTCCCGTCTCCGTCTCTGGGCTGAGCAGGAAAGCAGGGAAAAGTTCAAGTCCACCCCAGCAACAAGCCGATTCCTGTCCAAAAAGCTGGGAGGAGGAATTAGAGGAATGCGCTGGCGCTTTGAGACAAACAACTTCACTTTGTTTCCTGCTCGCTCTGATACAGGAGGAATGCAAGCACTCTCAAAAAGACACGGCTCCACGAAGACTAACATTTACCGTCGTTACGCAGTTAAAACACTCTGTTCTCGTTGTAACTTTCTGGAGGCCACGTGAGCTTGCTTAAGCGTTACAGATGAAATCAGATGTTTCTGATACGTGTAAAATATTTACAAAGATTCTGCTGCATCTCATCGGGAGAAATTTTATAAGCTACGAGGATTAAAGCAGACTTATGCACACCCAGTGGGTGCCTTTGGATGGGAAAGTAATTTTGAGATGTGGGCTCAAAAGTATTGCCACCCTTGACATTGGCCATCTGAGAGAACTCCAACCATTAACTGAGGATATTACGGTGTATGCAGTATAAAATATAACTAGAAGGTGAGCACACCACACCCAATCTGGTGGATTTTGTTCACACTAACTCGTTTCATTTATATTACAAAGATAATTAGCTGGTTAGTTTATTTAAGTGAGGAAAACCAACGTCTGGCCACAAAGTCTATGAAATAGTTTAAATGAAACAACGTTCCTGCTGAAAGAAACACAGGATGCGACTAAAGGCATTGTTTAAATGCAAGATTTGGAAATGACAGTCCAGACCACAGGGGACGCGAACGTATGTCCTCTCCTCCCATCCGACAGAAATACTCAGCGAGGATAATATTAGTTTGCAAGCCACTGACAGCGCTGAAGGTTGTGACCATCTATGTCAAGGATGTACGAGACGACAGGCAGTTAAATCCCTGTTGAATGTTGAACCGTGCAAATATGCAGATATTACAGCACTCCCTCTCACTCTATCTCTCTCTCTTTTTTTTTTCATTAAACCGTTCAGAGTTATTCAAGAGTGAAGGCCAAACCACAAAAAATAATTAGGATTTTTTTTGGTTTAAATAGGAGGACGGAGAATGCAACATCAGTCTTTTCTACTTTGGGCAGGAGAAAAGGAAACAAAACAGAAAATTGAGGAAAGAACAGAAAATAAAGACGTGATCATAAAATGAGAAGTTTGGCCTAGTGTTCTCATTTAAAGCAAGAGAAATGATCAGTTAATTTTTTCCACCAACGTGAACAAGGCGGGCGGCACGGTGGTGTAGTGGTTAGCACTGTCGCCTTGCACCTCCAGGGTCTGGGTTCGATTCCCGTCTCGTGTGCATGGAGTTTGCATGTTCTCCCCGTGTTTGGTGGGTTTCCTCAGGGTACCCCGATTAACTCCCACAGTCCAAAGATATGCTAGTTGGCGTTCCCAAATTGCTCGTTGTGTGTGTGTGCCCTGTGATGGATTGGCACCCTGTCCAGGGTCCACTCCACTCTTGAGCCTCCTGGGATAGGCTCCAGGTCCCTGCGACCCTGAATACAGGATAAAGCGGTATAGAAGATGAGTGAATGAGGTGCTGGTGCAGAGCCGGTTCAATAGCAAACCTCCTAAGAACGGGCTTTTTATTTCCATGGGATAGAGAGTCACATAATTACGTCTCTGCTTTCTTACTAGCGGCAAGCACAACATAAACAATGGCGAAGTTCAATATAGATTTGCAAGCAGTCCTCCCGGTTATATCATTACTAGAAAGCATTTGAGCTGCCCATTGCATATTGAGTCCACTTTTTGAAGACGGCGGTTATAAACTTTTAGTTAGTTGTGATAATCCATCTCCTCAGCCCCTGACATGAGGAGTTCTTTGTTCTGGCCCGGCAAAGTGTTTTGGCTGCCTGAAAACAAAGAACTGGGTCAAAATTGGGCACAAGCTCTGAACTAACTCCTGAACCACCTTGGTGGAAAAGGGGTATGAGGGAACCTTTGAAGGATCCTTCTATTTAACCTATGAGGAACACACGAGGCACCCTGAATCGTTGATTAGCCATTATAATATAAAAGATGTGAAGACTTCTGCAATGAACCATATTTACATACCAGAGCAGAAAGGTGGTGGTGCTACTGGTGTGGGTGTATTTGGGGGTTTGTCCAGTTGCATACTTTCATATGTATAATTTTACATACAGTATAAGCACGTGTGCTTTAGTAGTTTGACGTGAAGTCTTTCCATCCTCTCAGAAGTTCAGAACCTTACTTCCCTGTTTCACTTTTCAGCACCTTGGCTGTTTTTCTATAGATTTTGGCATGTTATGCCTACACTGTGTTTGAACTATGCATTGGCTGTTTTTTTTTACAATGGGACACTCTCAGATTTCAAGCCAAAGAAAGCTTTCATTGAGATGTTTGCTAGAAAAATAAATATTATTTTTGGCTAAAGTTTCTTGTAACATCCGGTTTCGTCCCGCAGACCGGACGAGACAGGCCTGGTCAGTTAGGGTCATGGAGAGAAAGAAAAAGAGAGAACAAAAGTCAGTGGATACCAAACTCCTGGCCTCAAGAATGACAGAAAACAAGAGCAAGAACGTCAGAGCAAATTTACTCTCTGTGGTCAGCTGTGGTCATCGGGGGTGCGCATTAAGAAACAATTTGGTTAGAATTTATTGGTGTATAGAGTTTCAACAACGGTTATTATTAGGGCTTTTTCACAACTTGGGTCTCCTGATTGTATGTTTATTTTCACATTAAAGAATTCCTTCTCATTCATGGATAGATTGTGCAGTTCCATGACAGCTTCCACGCCTGCTGCAGAACACATCATGGTTTGGTTGGAGCACCGTTCTCAAGAGGACCAGAGATTGGTTTTTCGGAATCATTCCTGGTTTTGAAAAGTTTTTTTCTGTTTCAACAAATGGACTGAACTTCTAGCAGAAAGCAACTTCAGATTTCAAGCCAGAGGCCACAGCGATGCATTAAAGAGTTGACATGAAGAAGAAAAAGAGGAAGAAGAAACCCCTCCTCTTTGTGGTAACACCAGGCGTGGGGGGATTATGAGTTGTTACCATGTTGTCTTTACTCTTCTTCTACACCTGTACATGTGTATACTTCATATAAAGTAAAAAAATAAAAACCTGATGTCTTGTGAGACTCCTGAAGCCTTGACAACCTGACAGGCGACGTATCTGCTCCTGCAACACCGCAGCTCTACCACATGGAGCTAAGCTATTAAGATGTTGACTTTCATATTAGCTAAAACTGATGATGTAGCTGACAGCGTAGGGGGAACCCCTCCCCGGACCCCTTTTCTTCAGATGTGGTCTGGTTGTTGTTGTATTCACAGTCTCTCTGTCTGATGCTCATTAAACAGGGCGTCTGTAGTTTTCACGAAAGTTCCCCATCGTTTGTGCTGAATAAAGCCCTTTTGTAATAGAACATGTGAACCATACATAATAGACTGGATCTACCAACACTGCAAAGGTTCTCGATGGTTAATCATAACAGAGTCTTTAAAACATGGGCGTGTTTAACGGTAAAATAAATCCCATGGATAGCATCATTATAAGAGTTATTATAAGAATAATATTTTGTATACTTATTAGACCCACACAGCCTTCTCTTGCTGAATTTTCCACTCGCACAACACCTTAGATCCACGTTGATTTATACTTGTGTTATTGAGCTACTGGAGCTTGGCTTGAACAAGACCTTAATAATAAATACAGTATAATAACTTTCCACTGCAGTTACTAAATGAAGAAAAGACACACAGACCTTTCTTCAAAAACACCTTTTAAAACATATTTTCCAGCAGCATGGACTGTTTTTTTATTGTCATTTTAAAGAAATGACATTTATATCATTGGCTCGTAAACATGTCTAGACATGGCAGGCGGTTCAGAAACAGCGACGCCCACCTGATGAGTTACGCCAATTAAAAGCCGGGAACAAACAACTCGATCTGAGCGATCTTGAAGTTTATTGCTTGATCCGTTTCTTCTTTATTTAACAAGATGAGGAAAACACGAGGTATTGTAAACGAACTGTGCCGGGAATAGAAGTGGGTGTGGCTTAATCCTGATATTTTCGTATAATTTAATCTAGTGAACACATTATCTGTTTATTCAGAATAATATAGTCATATTTGTTCCATCTCATCAGTCCAGAGAGATGCCCCAAGGGTACCTGGGTGTGATGTCCTCCACATCAGACAGGAAGCTTAATGCCCTTTAGGGTGCTGGTGTCACAGCATAATGATTTCACATCATCTGGAATGATCCCAAAATTTGTCTCTTTCCCAGACACTTCATGAGAGAATATCTAAATCTAAAGCCGCGCCCGTTCACTTCACTGGGAAAAAAAGATACCGAACTGCACAATGCTGAAGGAAAGACATTTGTTTCTAAAAACTATTTTAAGTCCACCTGAAATGTATATCAGGAGTACAATGACCCATACAAAGTCAAACCCTAGCAGCAATCTGTCTCAACCAGGAATTCCCACGGCTCGCTCACACCGCGCTAACAATACAGCAGCACAGGACGGAGCACTGTGGCTCCAAATATAGTATCAGCCTCGAGCGTGACCTTCCCCTCACTCGAGCTAATCCGGGTGGGCTCCATGCACCAATCTGAGCCATTATGTCAGCCTTTCTCATCTTTCACCAGCAGCTCGGTCCCGCAGGTGTGAACGCACGCTGCAGGAGGGGCGGCCGCGAACGGGAAACGTCCTCGCCACTCGAGGAGCCGAGCGGACTAGACATTTGGGGCTGAACACTCGTGGCAGTTCTATTTCCAGGCCGTCTCACATAGCCCTGAATATTTCAATGCCCGTGTGGTCACCTGACACTGAGCTACACATGCGGAGCGTCGGACAGGTGGCCGGTGTATGAGTGATGGCCACTTAGTGTCAGATGTTACTCCGCTCATGCATCTTTCACCTACATGTGTCCTGCTCTGGTTGTAGCCACAGCAAGAGGACATAATTGATGTCAGGGAGTTTCTACAGGGAAGGTGATCTCATGTGGGATAATGAGACTTGCGTGCATGGATCGGGGAGCTCATCACAGGAACAGGGCATAAATCAACTGGGCATTATGCTAGAAACCTATTAGGGATGATAGGCAAAATGTACAGAATAACACAGGATTGGGTTAAAAAAAGTCATCTCTGTTGCATTACGGCATTTAGCATATGCCCTTATCTAGAGGAACTTGTATCTCGTTATACATCTAAGCAGGAATAATATCTTTAATATCAGGCTCAGAAGTATGCGCATGTGATTAAGTTGAATTAGAATTCATGTAGTTCTGGTAACGTTAGAACCTCTGGAACACTTTTCCATGAATTATCCCATAAAGATCCAGGCTCGTCACGGGTGAGCGGAAATCACCTGAGCTTCAGTCAAATCAAAATCGACATTCTTTTCATGGTTGAGAAACAGACAGCTATGAGATGCGATAACTGATAAACTGGGGATGGAAGGGGGGAATTCTTAACAAAGTTTTCAACAAAGTGTTCCTGAAACGGTTCTACCCTCTCAAGGACATAAGGACAAACTGAAACCTGTGTGTGTGTGTGTGTGTGTGTGTCCATTCCGCTTCAAGACTAAAACCACCCTTGTGTTCTGACTCTGGGAGTTACCTTGGCTCCGATCACTTGCCTAAGCAAAAATGAAATAAAATATAAAAACATCGTCCACACCCGTGATGGGCCTCTCAGGAAAGCAGCAACACCCTGGTCGCCTACTGTATTCATTTATTTTATTATTTATTTATTCATTTCTAAAAGTGTAGCCTCTGGAGGCAGGTCACAGAAATAAGCAGTGGAAGGGTGTGGAGGGCTTGTGGGAAAATCGTGTGTGGGATCAGCGCTTCATCAGAACAATTACGCAGCAGCAGGACAGAACAATAGCTCCGTGCAGCCTCGGATCGCTGCATCCCGCACGCTGCTAATGCACAACGCTTTTGTTTCTAGCCTTTAGAACAATTCCCTGACCTTTGTGGACGGAAGTATTGAGTGGGTGTTTATTTTAGCACGAACAGGTAGTTAGCGTAAAGCTTGCGGGGAGGAGCTTGTTGATGAAGACGGAGCTGCTCTAACCTAAAAATACCCCGACCCACCCAGATAAACACCCAGTTAACCAACAGGACGGGTGGCTGCTTCAGGATGTTCGAAAAAAAAAAGATAAGACAAGACTAATTCGATTAGATAAATAAGTAAATAAGTACAATATTCTAAATGGCAAATATCTCCTCAGGGAAATTGATTTAACAGGCTAGCATAACCACTACAAAACTTTCTTAGCTAAGAATAAACATGAAGTTAAGCAAACTAGCAAAGTGTAGCTAGGTAATTTATTGTTATCTAAAAATGGAATGTTAGCTAGCTAATAACACTGTGATGCGAGTGTCAAAAATGATCCGCACTCCGATGATATTAAAACTTTCGTGCTTTCCATTCAGGGCTCCTGTCTCCCCGGTCACTACTGTGCTGGTGTGAACGTCTTACGTTAGTTTTCAACATTTGTAACCGCGGTGCGAACAAAAAATTACACCCAACTTGTGATTTGTACGAAAGAAAGAAGAGAAGCGTGCAGTGAGATATTTTTGTTTTGTGGTCTGATGGTGTAGCTGGTGCCGAAGCAACTCAGGGAAGAGTATCAGAAGCGTTTGGAGATCTGCAAACAAACTTCAAAGGTGAAAGTTTCTTAAAGAGAATCATTTGCGGTGATGAGACACGGATTCATCACTACGAGTCTGAGAGTAAACGGCAGAGTCTGGAACAGCTTTACAAAATGAATCAATTAATAAATAAAGTTAATTAACTCCATAAAAGAGCTTGTGTGTTTCTCGTCTTGCTAATGAAATATACTAATAATAATAATAATAATAATAATAATGCAGTAGTGACAAACATGAAATACACAACATCCTAACTAGCATTTCAGAAGTGTGTGTTGTGTGTTACTGAGGAAAACCTTCCCAGAAATTTCACACACATCGAGCAACTTTGCCCTTGTTTCACACTTTGGACTGTTTCTTTCCCGCGTAAAAGCTTAAAATCAATATGAGCTGCTGAAGCTCTTTACACGTGGACGTCCAGAGGGAGCAAGGAACAGAGCGCGAGTGTGAGACGCACGCGAGCCTCAAGGCCCGCTTTATTCCTGCTAGGCCGTGTCAGTAGGAAAGATTTCCGAGACTACAGGCACTCTACTGATGACTTGACTGGAAACACACACACACAGATGGAAAGAGGTGGAGAAAAGCTCCAGTCAGAGGACCTTGCCGGGAGGGGGGACCTGGCATGGACACACACATTTCAAAACACATTCATACTCAGTTACGGCCTTTAAATGTCAGTGTGTGTGTGTGTGTGTGTGTCACATGAGAATGAGAATGTACACAAATTATATTGTTTTACAGGTTAACCGACTAATCTTAGTACATAAACTGTGTTGACATTTTCAAAAGTTAACCCGAGCCCTTACACTCGATGTGTTTCGTTTCCGACTTCACGCTGCTTCATGACTAACCTGTTAATTTATTCCGTTTAATTCATCGCTCGCTCCATATTTAGCCTGACCGTAATGCTAGTTTGTTTGTAGCTGTTTTATTACAGTGCTAGTTTGTGGACACGCCTGTTTACTGTCTAAATTTTTAACTAGAATTATAGTTTTGGATCATAACATTAGCTTTAATTTTTTTTTTTTTTTATCAGCCTGTCGTCTACTGTTTACAGTAGGGACAGTTTTCTGTAACGCCACTTCATGGTTGAACAGGTCTACTGTAATGATGCCGCTATATTTAGATTGTATCCTATAATTATAATTAGCTTCATATTTACACTAACATAGCAAGAGCTGGTTGTTTAAACCTGTGGACTATAAACTATACGTGTTTATTTATTTACATTATACAGTAGTACGTTTTTTAAATAACTGGTTTACAGTGAAATTCCCAACTTTAAACTGTACTATAAATGCTAGTTCATTACATTTCAGTTTACTACAATGCTAGTTCACTGTTTAATGGCTTTACTTTAATGCTAGGTTGTGGGTTAGCCTGTGTACTATAGCGATCATTTATAGATTTAGCCTGTTTACCATGACGCTAGTTTGTGGGTTAGCCTGTTTACTATAATGCTAGTTTGTAGGTTAGCCTGTTTACTATGACACTAGTTTGTGTGTTAGCCTGATTACTACAATGCTAGTTTGCAGGTTAGCCTGATTACTATAATGCTAGTTTGTAGGTTAGCCTGATTACTCTGATGCTAGTTTGCAGGTTAGCCTGATTACTATGATGCTAGTTTGTAGGTTA
>JAQQZT010000001.1:33212106-33228116 GCA_030068275.1 Clarias platycephalus
TTTTTGTGAAGCTGCTTTGAGACAATGACGATTGTTAAAAGCGCTATATAAATAAAATTGAATTGAATTGAATACATAAATTTTGCTCGTCTTGCAAAACGCTCGCAGACTGAGTTACTCGCAATCCAAGGTTCCACTGTACTTTTAGTAGATTTTAATACTTGTAATAAATAGATTTTAAAACCTGTTGGAAATAAAGCTGCCTCTGATAAATAGATGAACAAATAATTAGAGATGGATAAAGAATCGACTGACTAATGAATCATGATTCTTTTGTGTGGTTACTCGTGTTTTGCCACACTGACGCCAAAATATTTTTTTAAAGCTCTTATATTATTACATTTAGAGATGAACCGGTTTAATCGACCAGTGACCAGAATTGTCTTGTTTTCAGTTTGATTGGCCGTGACCGGTGATCGGCCTCAGATATATAAACGATTCTGTGCAGAGTGCATAAGCTATCGAACAAAAACACGTCAGTTTATGGCAGTACATTATCAAAAGTAGTGTGTGTTGAAGCCTCCGATCTGCCTTTTTCTTCAAACTCTGTGAGCGAATTAGCGTTAAACCCACTCATTACATACAATTACATCGGTCTCAAAACACCGCGAGTGCTAATTAGTCTGGAAAAGTCTGTCAAGTTGCATTTTGAGTGGCATTTGAGACAAAAAAACTTAGTTGTTTCTTTATAATCCTACAGGTGGCGCACTCTGAACTATTCACACACTGGCATCCCGTGTGGTAGGAGTGAATTAGTGAGTTTGTTTAGAAATAATAATTATGACGGTTGACAGAGATACATGCTGCTCAGTAACAATGCAGCGTGTTGTTTAATTTAATTTATGTTAAATTAATTTTATGTTAAACTCTGTATTATTGTATTATATTATTTAAATGCTGTGTTTTTTTTATGAGAAAACTAATGTTATAAGGAACATTTAATTACTCATGTTCCATTCAACTGTACGGCTGTTGTATAAAGCTAAGGTATAAAACTTTTGAGTTATTACTCAACTTGTTTAAAGGTCGTAAAATTGTAACAAAATCTGAAAAAAATTTAATATCGAATCAGGATATTTATTAAATTGTAATACTTACAGGATAGCAATATTAATCAAATGGGCACCGCGGTATCATAACAGTGTGGTATCGGGTGGTGACTCGCGTCTCTACAAATAATAATACATTAGTGCTATTAAAAAAATGAAACCAAATCGGCTGTATCATGGGAAACCCAGCACTGATGCGCTCGTACCTCACCGGTGTAACTGTGTATATACATCTGAAGCACAAACACAAATTAAACGAGCCACATCGCACGTGAATCGACTGACTGAGCCGACTTGCGTATCTGCAGATCCGTGACAGATGAAGGTTTGAACTGATTAGTTGCTCAGTGTCTACTGTAAGTGGATCATATCTGCTATCCTTCGCTTTTCAAACATTCCAGACCTTCTCCAACAACATCCTGACAGGGTTCAGATCCGGTCTGCTCTGAATCACGTCATTCACTTCCTTTAAACAGATGAAGTGCTTAGAGATGGGCTTTTATTTTGCTTAGCTTTTTTTTTTTTTTTCCTTTAAGTTGAGCTCATTCAGAAAGTTTGGTTTAAGAGAAGCAGAACAGGAAATTGCGGACTTCAGCACATTTTTTTAGTCCTGTGTTTAACGCTTCCTAAATCAACTTCCCTTCACGGTTCATAGATATTTCTGAAAATCACGTGACCTGTACAGCTGTAACGACGGAGCTGAATAGATTTCCTCGCTTATCTACGTGCTAGCATGCTTAGCCTAGCGCGGAGTCCATGATGGAGTTTATGCATGAAAAAGACAGTACACTGTTTGCACAAGACGCAACGCAACTGACATCGAAACTACGTATTTTGCTTCCGATTGTAGAATTAGAATGATTTTGTCTTTTACCGGAGACACGTGAACTCAGAAGTTCTACTTCACTAAAAGAAAAGCAGGGAGCTGCGGTGCACCTGGATCTGAATCAGAGCAGCTTGAGCGCGAGGAATTTCAGGGTCATAACCAGCTGGGGAACCATTTAAGTCATTCCTTGAGCATCTCCTGTTTCATATTTCTGGTGATGGTGTAATACGACCCTCGTAGGGATTAAAACCTCAGAGACGATGCATTTCGATCTTAAATTTATTCACAAACGATGTCGAAGTAACGTCGAGAAGGAATATCCGGTTTATTTTGTTACACAAAGATTGTTTGTAATTTTTATTCTCGGTGTACTGTAACTTCCGACTTCAAAGAGCCGCGCGATGACGTAACCCCGCTGGAAATCCCTCTCACGAGCACCGCGGTCAGGGACGGAAAAAAAAAAAAGCTCTTGTTAAAAGGCGTGAAAAGAAAGACGGTAATAATCTGTAACTATCTCGTTCCGTCACCTTCAAGCTGCGAGGCTTTGGTATGAGACACAAAGCTCTGCCTTTGTGAGGCGACTCCGACTCACGCTCACCGTGAACATGATACCGCGTTCATACTCAGATTCTGGTTTACCTTCGCTAATTAGCTCATAAGACATAAAACATGACAGGACGTTGGCGGGGTGATGAAGCAGGTCTACTGTTACCGCCACATAACGACATAATGACATGTCCTGAAGCTGTAATTAATAAGCAATACATATTATCATTTCCTTTTACCATTTATAATTGCATTTAATGCTTTCGTTTGCGACTTTGTGCTTGTTAGATGAGCGAGCGCTGACAATGGAGACTCCTTCCATAACCAAAAACCTCCTTAAGGAAACCCTTACCGTATCAAAGATTATTAGGTTTCTTCCTAATAAATAAAGCATTCTTACAGTACGTTTATCATCATAGATTACAAGAAGATTATTCTACTGCACCTTCCAGCCAGTCAGAATGCACGGCAATGTGGTTCATGTGTTGTATTGTCCTATATACACAGAGCCCAAAAAGAGAAAGAGACAATCCAGCGGGAGAAAGTTTTACTGCGAGCAGATCCGCTCGTCATTAACATTCCCAGTGTGGCCCATGACCCACCGCAGCGCTCGCTCGGAATGTGTGGCAGCACCCTGAGGGGCTGTGTGTAAATTACAGCGACGTGTTCCCTGACACGTGTCACGTCCACTCTGTTTCCGGTCCGCGCTAGACGTCAATCGCCGAGCCAAAAATCAAGGATAATAAGAACAAGCTCGTCTGCTACTCACTCCAGCTGCGTTCACACACACACACACACACACACACACACACAGAGCTAGTAATTCATGACCAAATCCCTTTAGTTCCTCTAAAAGCGTTTCCTGAACAGTTCGTTAGTTTATAAAAAATGTAAAAAAATCTACAACTAATGTATTACAGAATGCACAGGTTCTAGTTTTAATACGTGCAATCATCATTTCTACAGTAACGGCTCACGAATCTAAGACTAATATTAAACTGATTGTACTGAAATGTATTCCTTGTTTACTTGACATTTATGGAAGGAGTCTCCAGTGTCAGAGATTTTTAACAGTCAGTAAATTTTCCGACAGTCAAAAAACTCAGGACGGTGTTACGTTGATTAACTTCACAATTAAATGAAGGACGGGAACGAATTTTTGGACAATAAAAAAAAAATCCTAAAAATACTCAGAATCTATATACTGGTGGATAGCAACTTCAATCAACTTAACTTCAATTGAATCCTGGTTGAACTTCAAATTTTATGTCCCACTGATGCTCCACTACACCAGAATGACACCCTCTGTGTTTTACGCTTTAATTAAAAAAGAAATACAGCAACTCAAAGTTTGTGCACAATTAGATTATTTAAAAGAATCGCTTCAAACAAAGGGCGTGATTGAAAATATTCAAAAGAATCGTTTATAAGTGTCGAGTCTGCATGATCACCTCGTCACTTACTGATAACATCTTACTGTATACCAGCTGCACAAACTCACATTCCTTTAAACGACTCCAAGACAAACTGAACAAAATTCACAGGAACAATCAGTGTTTTAAACACTGATAGGGAATCATCTTATCCTGTTGTAGTCGGAAATTCAATTCATTTGATTTCACAAAGTAGGGAACAGTACAGATTCTGTGATGTGACTGATTCAGTTCTTTTAGTGAATCACCTTCCAGAATCGAACCACAAGCACGAACCAAATAAGTGGTGGCACTCGCTGGCATTCAATCACCGTCTATACCGCTTTATCCTGTGAATGGATGCCAATCCATCGCAGAACACACACACACACACACACTCCCATGCTCATTTACACACTACTGTATGTACAACTGGAGAACGGCAATTAGCCTTGTCTTTGGACTGTGGGAGGAAACCGGAGCAACCAGAGGAAACCCACCAAACACGGGGAATCGATTCATCAGATAGAATTAATTACATGATAAAAATGAAAATGAAAGCCTCACAGCAAAGCACACTGCACATGTTTGATAGAGTAATGCTTGTTTTTTTTATGTTTTGTGTAAAATGTGTATCTCACTTCAAAAAGTACATAAGGGAGAGACGCGACTCTTAGGCACTCTTAGATTTTTAGGCACATAATTTTCCAAAAAAACTATCTACATTAGCACTGTCCCCTTGCACCTCCATTGTCCAGGTTCGATTGCCTCCTCGGGGCCTGTGTGCATGGAGTTTGCATGTTCTCTCCGTGCTTGGTGAGTTTTCACGCAGGTACTCCGATTTCCTCCCACAGTCTAAAGACCTGCAGATGAGGGTAACTGCCTTTCCCAAATTTCCCAAAGTGTGTGTGGGTGTGCCCTGCGATGGATTGACAACCCATCTGGGATGTACCCCACCATCATACGTTAAGCTCCTGGGATAGGCTCCAGCCCCCCTAGCGGTTAGACGATGAGTGAGTGAGTGATTTACATTCATGAATCAACCTGAAAGGGAGTCGATTCATTGAACAGAGTAGAAACGAGTCGAGAATGAATTCATAGTTGTCGCAATTTAAAAAAAAATAATAATAATCACAAGAATTCACAAACTGAACATTTTAACCCTCACACACACACACCAATACACACACAATAGAATTTTGGACCTGAAGTGTGTGTAGTTTCTTGTGAAAATAAATATGGATTATAGAGGATATTTGACCTAAGTACAGAACATGACCTTTAGAACAGAATCAACTCAAAGTGTGGGAGTTGTTCAAAGGAATCGCTTCAGTATGAATGACTGGTGGTGACAGAGTGACACAGTGACAGGCTGACATGGTGATAGAGTGACAAAGCAACAGAGTGACTGTGAGAGTGAGGGAAATGGATAGTGACAGAGAGACACGGTGAAAGAGGGACAGGGACAGAGGGACAAGGACAGTGACAGAGGAACAAAATGATATGGTAACAGAGTAACAAAGGGACAGAAGGACACGGTGACAGAGGGACAGAATGACACAGTGGCACAATGTCAGAGCGACAGAGTGACACAGGTAATGATGGACAGAGGGACACAGTGACAGGGACAGAGGGAGAGAATGACACGATGACAGAGGGACAGGGACAGAGGCACACAGTGACAGAATGATATGGTGACAGAGTGACTAAGGAACAGAAGGACATGGTGACAGATTGACATGTGAAGAGGGACACAGTGACAGAGGGACAGAATGACACGGTGACAGAGCGACAGAGTGATAGTGATGCACAAAGGGACACGGTGACAGAGGGACCGGGACAGTGACAGACGGACAGAATGACACAGTGACAGAGGGACAGAATGACACCGTGACAGAATGACAGAGGAACAGAGTGATAGTGATGGACAGAGGGACACTGTGACAAAGTGACAGAGTGATAGTGATGGACAGAGGGACAGTGACAGAGTGACAAGGTGACAGAGTGACAGTGATGGACAGAGGGACACGGTGACAGAGGGACACGGTGACAGAATGACAGAGCGACATGGTGACAGAGGGACAGGGACAGAAGGACAGAGGGACAGGGATAGTGACAGAATGACACAGTGACAGAGGGACAGAGTGACATGGTGACAGAGGGACAGGGACAGTGACAGAGTGACAGTGATGGACAGAGGGACACGGTGACAGAGGGACACGGTGACAGAATGACACAGTGACAGAATGACAGAGCGACAGAGTGACATGGTAACAGAGTGACAGGGACAGAATGACAGAGGGACAGAGTGATAGTGATGGACAGAGGGACAGGGATAGTGACAGAATGACACAGTGACAGAATGACAGAGGGACAGAGTGACATGGTGACAGAGGGACAGGGACAGTGACAGTGATGGACACAGTGACAGAGGGACACGGTGACAGAGTGACATGGTGACACAGGGACAGAATGACAGAGGGACAGAGTGATAGTGATGGACAGAGGGACAGGGATAGTGACAGAGGGACACGGTGACAGAGTGACAGTGACAGAGGGACACGGTGACAGAGTGACGTACCCAGCCCCCGTTGTCCTGGATCCAGCCGCTCAGCGGGCCGTTCAGGTACTCGGCCATCCAGCGCGCGACGTTCTCCGCGCACACGCTCCGCTCGGCGTCAGGCGCGCACTGCACGCACACCGTGGCTCCGAACTCGAAGAACGCCACCACGCGGCCCCAGTTGACTCCGTCTCGGAACAGCTCGTCCGCCACGGCCGCGAAGCGCCTCTGCTCGGCGGCCACCGGGGTCGCGCGCAGGCTCTTGGTCATCTCCGCGAGCTCCGGGCGGTACAGGTTCTCCAGCTCGTCTCCGGCCTCGCGCAGAGCCCGGTGCAGAGTGGCGCGGCGCGCGCTCTCCTTCTCGCGCTCCTCCTCCTCCACCGAACCACTCGCGCGACACCGGTGTCGGAACTCGCACGCGTGTCCGTTCTTCGACAGCTTGTGGTTCAGGTACTTTTCCACGATGCGCCGGTTGTCGTAGAGGTTTCCGTTCGCCATGTCCGCTCTCAGTGCAGGCTGCTCTCGCGGTCCGGGTCACACTGCCCTGTCACCAGGCGGAACGCGGGCCGGGACACGGTCACCTGCATATCGGGGGGAGAAAACCGTACAGCGCGTGCAGCCGTTACCGTGCCGTGCAGTCTCGCGCTGGAAGAACTGCTGCTCTGCTGAGAGCGCTCGGTGCTTCAGGAGGAAACGGAAAGGAGAGGAAACGCCCACTTCTCTCCCACCGGAGGGGGAAGGGGGGGGGGTAACGGAGGAGGGAATCCGCTATAGACTCACACACACACACACACACACACACCAAAACACACAAACCACAACACACGCACACTAGCACACACACCCCAACACACGCACCAACACATACCTAACACACGCACCAAATCACACACACAAAAACACACACCAACTGTGTGCATGTGTGTATATGTGCGTTGGAGTGTGTTGCAGATCATGCACCATGCACGCGCCTGCAACAGTGATGTAATTTCCCCATTATGGAAACTATGGATATCTATAAACAAATAAACAAAAAAGGAAACCCAGTATACTGTATATACTATATATTCACTTCACTTCTATCTGATATATTAAAAACGGCACATATATGATTTGGTTGTGGGTGCCAACTTTTTTCTTTGCCTACTACGTCTAAGTTAAGTTAAGGCTTTATTTGTCACATTTACATTACTGCACAGAGATATTCTTTTTTCGCATTTTATGCAGCACAGTTGGGGTCAGAGTGCAGGGTCAGCCATGATACAACGCCCCCTGGAACAGATAGGGTTAAGGGCCTTGCTCAAGGGCCCAACATTGGCAACCCTGAGGAGCTGGGCTTCGAACTATCGACCTTCCGATCAGTAACTCTGTGCTTTAACCCTCTGAGCTAATTCAATAGTAATAATGTTAACATAGTTATGTGTATTTCGACGTGTCGCATAAGTCAACGCTGTACATCAGATCAAAGGCAAAAACGCTCAGGGTTTATGCTTTCAACTAGTTTATGATTTAGCTAGTTTAGATAGATAGACAGACAGACAGACAGATAGATAGATAGATAGATAGATAGATAGATAGATAGATAGATAGATACTTTATTGATCCAAAGGAAATTCCAAAATTTGCAAATAGCAATTTTGAAAATTGTGTCGTTATCATTACTTTCCTCCATATGACTACAATGCTGATTTAGTTAACTTAGCATAGCGTCGACTAATAATCTAAACGTGCTCTGACACAATTAAATCTCAGCTAACTTACACATCGCAAAAAATGGTCGAACTCATGGATGTCTGGCTAAGTGGAACTAACCACTAACTAACTATGCTAAGTGGAACTAACTTCTCAAGTTGATCCTTTGTTTTAGTATTTAAACACATCTGAAGTAAATGTTAATTTTTGATGACTGTGTCAGATTCTATGGCTGAAATGATCCTAATTCTATCTAGTCCTTTGATTTCGGCGTATCTAGACATTGACATTATTATATCACAACTTATGAACACGTGCATTCATTATAGCAGAAGGTATGATGAAATTATCCTAACTCTAGCTAGTCCTTTGATTTCGATGTATCAAGACGTTGAAATTAATATATGACATTATTATGAACGCGTGCATCCATTGTAGCAGAAGCTATGATGGAGGTTTGTCTAGCTCAGTGTCATGAGAGTGTAAAAGAGACTTTATTTTTAATTCTTTTCCAACACATCGGAGGTAAATGTTGATGCTTCTGACGATTATATTTCATTTCCTCTTCCGCAGGTCACATTAACATCTTGGCGGTGATGTGTTCTGCCAGCATATACTGTACCTACTCAACACTAATACTACTACAAAAATGTTGCTTAATTAGGTTTTTCCTTCAGATAACAAGCCTTACAATTAGCTGAAAATTATATTCATAAATCCTATATTTTCACTTTAAAGGATATAATGATATAACGGTATATTTTTTGCCACAGTAACAAATCATTTGAATACATTGTCATTTTTTTTTTTATATTAATGTCCAAATTTCACATTCATTCAGTGTAAAGACAATGAGTGAGAGTATGTCTTCTATAAATTTTTAAAATTGTTCTATAAACTGTGGTTAGTTAATTGTATAATAAAATGTTTAAACCTGAATCTTGTATTTTATACTTTTATTCTTTCAATTTTGTAATTGTTATTAATAATAATAATAATAATAATAATAAAACCTTACTAGTAGTGCTGGACATCAATGCAACATCTCAAGTCTTAATTCATAGGGTTTAATAGGATGTTGGCCCTGTGCAGCTATAACAGCTTCAACTCTTCTATGAAGGCTTTCCTCAAGGTTTAGGAGTGTGTTTATGGGAATTTTTGACTGTTCTTCCAGAAACACATTTGTGAGGTCAGACACTGATGTGGGACGAGAGGGCGTGGCTCTCAGTCTCCGCCCCTAATTCATCCCACACATTCTTCCACACCAAACACGCTCATCCATGTCTTTATGGACCTTGCTTTGTGCACTGGTGCGCAGTCATGTTGGAACTGGAAGGGGCCGTCCCCAAACTGTTCCCACAAAGTTGGGAGCATGAAATTGTCCAAAATGTCTTGGTATGCTGAAGCATTAAGAGGTTCTTTCACTGGAACTTAGGGGCCAAATCCAACTCCTGAACAACAACTCCAGATCATAATCCCTCGGCCTACACCAAACTTTACACTTGGCACATGCCGGACAGAGAACCGTGCTCTGGAGTCCAGTGATGGCGTGCTTTACACCACTGCATCCGATCCTTCGCGTTGCTCTTGATGATGTAAGGTTTGGATGCAGCTGCTCGGCCATGAAAACCCATTCCATGAAGCTCTCTACGCACTGTTCTTGAACAAATCTGAGGGCCACCTGAAGTTTGCAGGGCTGCAGCTATTGACTCTTCAGAAGGTTGCTGATCTCTGCGTCTCAGCATCCGCTGACTCTGGCGTGTGATTTTACGTGGCCAAACACTCCGTAGTAGAGTTGCTGTTGTTCTCAATCGCTTCCACTTTATTAAAATACCACTAACAGTTGACTGTGGGATATTTAGTAGCGATTTGATTTTATATACCTGTAACCATGGAAGTGATTGAAACACCTGAATTCAGTGATTTAGGTGGGGGAGTGAATACCTTTGGTAATATAGTGTATTTTTTTCCACTTTTAATTTTCCAACAATGTTATATCTCTTGCATAATTCCGAACCAGAGAGAAACCAAGGAGCAAAAAATACAATTTAGATTCGGTTCCATTTCTGACTTTTCTTATTTATTTTATAAATATACAGCATATTAGCGCGAACTCTTTGATACGCGAGTAGACGCTGATGTTTGATATGCGACCCCTAGTGGACGCTGAGGCTCACTGACGTGTAGTAAAGATGAAAGTCATGAATTTTGTCATTACTTACACCACAGCGGTGCTGATTTCTCCTCTCCGTGTGGTGTTTATCTGTTTTCCTCATAATCCTTAAACGGTAAATATATAATTGTTGACGTTTGTGCGATGTAGGTAGCAGGTAGTCAGAGGTAAAGCGTTCACACAGGAGGTAAATAGCAATAATACTAATACTACAATTACTACTAATAATAGTATAAGAAATTATAATACGCCAGGGTACCAACTTTTCCAAATGTTTTATTTGATTATGTAAGAAATAAACACAAAGCAACATCATCTTAATTTTTGTTTATGGCACACAAGGTGAGTATTTTTTCTTTCTTTCACAAGTTTGTCCAAAACGAAAATAAAGAGAAAAAAAAAAAAGACAAATGGAATGTGTGCGAGCTGGTTTTACGTTAATTAAATTACAGTTAAATTATATTCACTGAAACATTTAACCAAACCTCAACATCAAACAAGAAGAAAAGAGCAAAGCCTAGCATGAACGTGGAAACTGTGTTGAAACGTAACGTGCTTCGTTTGCATAGCTTTAAAGAGACAAGTGTAAAGATTGCTTGTATGAGAGCTAATCGATGTGATGACGTGATACTGCACCGTTAAAAAAATTCTGAAGTAAATCCTTAAAAGCCTGCGGTGTTTTACGCTGCGATGTTATGAGTTTCATTAGAGACACGACCTCAGCAGCCTCCTGTCAGAACCTCGGACGTGTGTGCTGGTCGTACTGCGGACGCTGAGAAATCGTTATTATCGAAAATGTAAAACTCATGTTGGCTACTTTGCGTTATTGTTGAATGGCTAAGCGCTAATTAACCTTAACCAAGCGTCGAGCCGACGTCAAATGAGAACATCGTCGCTGCGACTCATGCGTCCTCACTTTCATACTTCGGGTGCTTTGAATCGCAAAAACTGTGAATCAATAACCTTTAATCTTTAAAATGGCTTTAAGGCTTTAAAATGGTGCTTCACGCGACTGGAGCACTCGTTGGCTAGGGCTGAGTCGCTAAACAGAACAGCAGCATTATTAAACTAGCGCATCCTGAACGTTAAACTGTTTCCAATGTTCTCTTTAACAAAACAACTCCTCTGTTAGTACAGCTGCTGAAACACATATTTTTTTCATGGTAGGTTATTAGCAACATTGGCTAGTGAGCCAATACGGTCACGGCGTCGAGTGTGAAGCGCAACAGGAGCAACCGATTAGAGATTTACACCCAGTTTCCTTCACACAGCTTAAAGAGTTAAACTTGCTCCTGTTTGCTAAAATCAGCATCTTAGCGAGATGCTGGCAATGTAATCTGATGGCATCCTAGCTAAGCTAACACCTAGAAGCCTAGTTAGCAAGGAAGTAATGCTAGCTAGTAAGATAGTTGGCCAGAGGGCTGGGCATGACTATGAAAACCTGAACCCTTCAATGCCGAGTGTGTTCCTGCTAATCGCTAGACGCTTTGTCATTCTGACAGGAAGTCAACAAAAGTTGATAGTAATAATAATAATTAAAAAAAAAAAAAACTCTCCAAGGAAGTCACCTCAACACTGAGCGCTTTCTTGCTAATCGCTAACAAACAAGGGCACGCTATAGAGACAGAAACACAGGGATTCTCACTGTCCTGCTATTCAACAGCTAGCACGCATGCTAACACATACACTAAACACAACTTTGCCCCCCTCACCCTGTAAGGTCCGGGCTAATCATGCTAGCTCATCCCGCTGGCTAGACTCACTCGAACCCGCGAGTTCCACAAACGTCAAACATCTCCATCAGGACGCGTGCGCAGAGAGTCGAGGATAAGGCAGAAACGGTGGACAAAGTTCAGGAAGCTGTTTGTTTGTTCTTTTTTTTTTTTAACGAAGACACTAAACCGATGTGAAATGAGTTCATTTGTCTGAAAAGTCGTTAAAGAGAGAAACAACAACGATCGTTTATCTTTGCCTGCAAAGATAAAGATCGTAAGATAAAAATTAAGCGCTTTGAGGGCGGAGCTAAAGGTCGGTTCATCGCATGACATCACCGTACATTGAATAACAGGCTAAGGCTAGCTATCTGAAAGAAATGAGAGACTCGTTTGAATTCCACGAGCCTAACATTACCTAGCTTGCATGTAACACGCGGTTTCGGTTACGCTAGCGCACACCTAATCCAAATGTTAAAATTGTGTAATTTACATACGTAACATTCCTTACGTTCTCTATTAACCCGCCTATTATATTTGGAGTCATTTTGACCAAATTCAATGTTTAAAGGCTCAAAATATATACAGGGTGACAAAAAAACGGGAACTTTTTTACAATAAAACTAGAAACATTTTTATGGCTAACGCACGCTGTTACCCGTTCCACTGATCCATGATTACAAAAATGGCGGAGTGTTTACTTGCTAAATGTCAATAACCCGCAGTGCTACCACCTGCTAATGGCTTCCAATACGCATTAAAAAAATTCCTGTTATTCTGTGTCACCCTGTATTTTTTTTTGCTTCATATTCAGTGACTTTTACATATACATAATTTTTCAGTGATTTTTACAAGATACATAAACTTGAGTAACAATTTTAATTTTAATAAATTTTCTGGAGGTTGAAATTGCTGGGGTCAAATTGACCCCAAGGATAAAGATGTTAGTAAATTTGAAGGTAACAGGGGTGTTAAGCTAGCTAGTAGTGCGTTCAGCTAGTTCTTTTATCATGTAATTAAAACAAGTAGCCCGGTTTGCTAGCAAACAGTCTTTATGGAGGAACCTGGCTTCTAGTTTTAATTACGCTTGTTTATTAGCGAGCTAGACTTACCCAGCTATTAACCACATCTGCAGATTTCATTGTTTACGTTAGCAAAACTTTTTTTTAATCGTGTAATTTTGCACACTGTGTCGTTGATCTCTAACTCTCACCAAGCTTGCGTTCTCTATTGTCTGGCTAGTTTGTTTTATGATACCATAAACTTAGCCATGCTAACGTTAGCAGATGATGTCTAGCTTAACTACACAACAGTGCTAAACTATGAGATCCTGTACATCGAGTACTCGAGTGGCAATCCGAGATTTGATACCCAACTACGTAATTAGATTCAGCTAGTTATTTAACGTTTGATAGCTAGCGCTGGAGAGTTATCCCGCTCGTTGTAGCTAGGCTAACGAGGGTGAAGTAAATGCTTGCTGGCTGATCGAACGCATCTTAAGCTCCGCCCCCTTTTTGACCAAGACAAAACTGAGACATGGGTGTTATGACACACACACACACACACACACACCAGAGGGCTGCTCATGTCTCGCATGTTCACGAGCACAACATGATGATGAAACCCCTGAAGGATAATCAGCTCGGCCTGGATGTCCTGTGTGTGTGTGTGTGTGTGTGTGTATGTGTGTGTCTGGGTAATGAGGCGGCGTGATGTCTGGGTGTCACTCGGTCTTCTCGGACACTTTGCTCTGCTCCCTCTGGATCATGCAGCGGCGGACGATGCTGTCGAAGCTGCTCAGGTAGAAGAGCGCGATGGTGCGGAACAGACCCATGGTCACGATCTGAGCGGGAAACACAACGCGAGTTTAGATCTGTGAGAGCTAAGGTGTGTGGATGCGTGTGTGTGTGTGTGGATGTATGTGTGTGAGGCTGATGGAACGTACCTGCTGCAGCCCCTCGGTGATGGATGTGACGGGAGACATGCCGCAGGTCAGCGCAGACAGCATGTAGCCGTCCGGACCTACCGAACTGCTGAAGGTCCCCTGCTGCTCAACACGACACACACACACACACACACACACACACGGCTGACACCAGCTTCAACCAGTTCTGGATTCTAATCTGATGGAGAAGAGAGAGTGTGTGTGTGTGTGTGTGTGTGTGTGTGTGTGTGTGTGTGTGTGTGCGCGTTAACCCTCACCACGGCGTCTTTAACGATGACTTTAGCCACCTGCTCAGGCTGATAGACTCCAGACGTCTCGGAGATCAGCTTCGTCTCTAAAGGCTGTGAAAGACGGATTAAGATCTTCACTTCACTTCAGTTCCTGCTGTAACAGCCGGCGCTTCATGTTTTACCCACAACTCACCTTGGTCTTGTTCTCCTCTGCGAGCGCCGGCGTGTCCGTGTCAGGAGGGTACGACACCGTCACGTAGACGTTATACGGCTTCACCTGCACAGAGTAAACGCGGTCAGGTTCGGGTTTCCTTATCGTTTCTGTATCGTTTTTTTTTTTTTTTTTTAAACTCCATCATCGCCACACCTCCATCTGCAGCGCTTCGGCGAGGCCGCGCAGGGCGAACTTGGAGGCGGAGTACGCGGTAAAGCCGAACAGTCCGAGCTGGCCGGCCTGGGAGCACACGAACACCACGCGGCCCATCCTCCGCTCCTTCATGGTGCCGATGACGGCGCGTGTGGCGTACACACTGCCCAGGTAGTTCACCTCCATCAGAGACTGACACACACACACACACACATACACACACACACACACACACAGACTTTAGAATGCAGGCTTAAATAATAAAGAGGCATACACAGGTTAAGATATGCAAATGAGGGAAGTGCTGTACCAGAGGAAGGGGCGGGGCTTATGGGGTAAGTGACACTCCTTTGAGAATGAAAGAGAAACTAAACTGACCTGGAAGTATTTGACCCCGAGCTCCTCAAACTTCCCAGAGATCGACATCCCCGCGCAGTTCACCAGCATGTCCACCGGCCCGAGCTTCTCCTGAGCCTGACACACACACACACACAAATATATATGTACATAAACATGCATGAATAAACTCACACACACACAAATATATACATAATAATAATAATGCACACACACACACACACACATATGTTTATAGTACATAAACACAGTCTCTCTCTCTCTCTCCTCCAGACTGACCTGTTTCAGCACGCTCTCCACCTGGCTGTAGTCCTTCGACACGTCCACTGAGATGCAGAGCACCACCTTAAACACAAACACACACACACAGTTCATACTGAACATAAATACAAATCACACTAATCAGCTAAAGGACAAATCTCTCTCTCTCTCTCTCTCTCTCCACCATGCCTTCATCGTTTAGAAGTGTATTATGGGATGTCAGTCCAGCAGGGGGCGCTCCTCTCTCTCTCAGCCTTAAGTCCTTCTGCTCTTCCTGTCTTCTTCTTTCAATCCTGTCTTTGCGGGAGCTCCGGTGTAACCATCAGCCCGATGCTGCCCCCTGCTGCCCGTCTGCACTACTGCACCCCCAGTATGTCTCTTCTCTACACGCTAGCGCCCCCGGATGGAGCGCGTGCTGGACTTACTGACCTGTTTGTCGTTCACGGCGCACTTCTCCACCTCCTTCTTCGCCTGCACCAGTTTTCCCTGGAGACAGAACACATCAGAAACACATCAAACACACACACACACACACACACACACAACAAATGATCAGTCAGTGATGGAGTTACAGAGTTTATTATTTTATTTCTTTCTCCAGCTTCCTCCTCAGTCCAGTCATCCTCCCTCCATCTTTCTTTTTTCCTCATCTCATCATTTCTCTCTCTCTGTACACAGCTGCTTCTTCTTTCTTTAATCCGAACGTTCCTCTCTCTCTCACTTTGTCTGTCCATTCATCAACCTGTATACTAGATCCTATACCGACACATTTTCTTAAACAGATAGCACCAGCAATAACAGAACCCTTGTTGAGAATAATTAATTCCTCACTCAGCATTGGTTATGTTCCAAAATCTTTTAAATTAGCAGTTATCAAACC
>JAQQZT010000001.1:33240251-33252135 GCA_030068275.1 Clarias platycephalus
AAGTGTGTACATTAAAAGAGAGAGAGAGAGAGAGAGAGAGAGAGCTGTAAACTCAGGTATTGCTCTTATTTGCTCATGAGTGCTTGGACCCGGTAATCGCTGCTGGTTCAGAGTCAAGTCGCTAGGCTAACACGAGCTAGCTCGCTACTTCCTATTTAAAAAAAAACTAAACAAAAAAAACACTTACAGCTTCTAAACAAACTCACTTATTTTATAATAACTTGTTTTTAATTATTTTATTAAATGTTACAATTCATTTAATGAGCGTTTTTCATAAGAAAAACAAACTCGGCTAAGCTAGGCCACTGGAGGATGACGTTTCCTCCCTGGGCCGTGTCCCAAACGCCGCCACCAACTCTACACAGGTCGCCTACTAAACCGCAGCGTCCACACCGTACCTAGTGCACTAGACCGCGCCACAGAGAGGGGTTTGTGACACGGACATAAACTAGCGCAAACAAACGCAGCTCGTCTCGGTTCCTCGTTAAGGTTATTAAATCTCTCTCTATGAGATTATCAGAGAATTGTTCCTCGAGCTAATCCAGCTAATTCCTGACGTTAACTCACCTGCAGGTTGTTGTTGGCAGCCATAGGGGCTGGAAGAATCTCGCGGTTTTACTGGAACACGGCGTGTTTATATCTTCTGATATACAGAAATAAAAGAAGTACTACGCTGTTTTCCAAATCATACAAATAAGCACTGATACGAAGCGATTTATTTCTGTTCTTTCCCGTGTTGTTATTTTAATCCGGCTGGATCATGGAGGAGGAGAAAACTTCCGCGTTAAAAATGTCGAATGTCACTTCCGCCTCCCGAAGTCACGTGAGCAAAAACCCCTATGACGTCACGACACACGCCCTGTCCATCACGGGCGCAACTTTTTGGGGGCCAAGAAGAATAAAATCCCCTGATTGGTTGATTGGGAATATAATAATAATAATAATAATAATAACAATAATAATAATAAAAATACAGAACATTAAATGAGTAAAAAACATGTAGAAGAAAACATTTTGCAAAGTTTTCCTCATACTTTAGACAAAAAACAGGTCTCTCAGTCTGGTTCAGTAGAATCACGGGGAAGACTGCTGACTTGACTGTTGTACAGAAGACGATTATTGACACCCTGCACTTTGAGGGTAAGACAAAAGGTCATTTCTAAAGAAGCTGGCTGTTCACAGAGTGCTGTATCCAAGCACAATAATAGAAAGCTGAATGGAAGTAAGAACGAACAAAAAAAGGTGCACAAGCAACAGGGATAACCGCAGCCTCAAGAGGATTGTGAAACGAAACCCATTCAAGGATTTTGGGGGAGATTCACAAGCAGTGAACTGCAGTTGGTGTCAGTGCTTCAAGAGCCCACAGAGGTACACAGACGTGTCCAGGACATGGGCTAAAATTGTCGCATTCTTTGTGTCAAGCCACTCTTGAGACAAGAGACAACATCAGAGACGTCTTACCTGGGATAAGGACAAAATGGACTGGACTGTTCAGTGGGCCAAGTCTACCAGGAAGTTTTAGAGCACTCTATGCTTCTAGCTGCTGACCAGCTTTATGGAGATGCTGATTTCATTTTCTAGCAGGACTTGGCCCCTGCCCACACTGCCAAAAGTACTAATACCAGGTTTAAGTATCATGGTATCCCTGTGCTTGACTGACAAGCAAACTCGGCCGGACTAAACCCCATAGATTGGGGTTTGGTGAAGAGGAAGATGCGAGACCCAACGACGCAGAAGATCTGAAGGCCGCTATCAGAGCAACCTGGGCTTCCATAACACCTCAGCAGTGCCACAGACTGATCGCCTCCATGCCATGTCGCATTGCTGCAGTAATTCATGGAAAGGGACCACAACCAAGTATTGAGTGCTGTACATGTTCAATTAAATTGTTCTTAACTAACATTATCATTTTCTAAGATACTAAGAAAATTTCCATGATCATCTAAATTAAAAGAAATACTTGAAATATATCAGTCTGTATTTAATGAATCTATATAATATGAGTTTCACTTTTTAAATTTAATTATTGAAATAAATCAACTTTTCGATGATATCCTAATTTACTGTGATATACTATATAATATACTCTATATAAATACACTATATTGCCAAAAGTATTCGCTCGTCTGCCTTCACATGCATATGAACTTGAGTAACATTCTTAATCCATGGGGTTTAATACGATATTGGCCCCGCCCACTTAACAGCTATAACAGCTTTAACTTTTCTGTGAAGGCTTTCCACAGGTTAAGGAGTGTGTTCATAGGAATTTTTGACCGTTCTTCTAGAAGCGCATTTGTGAGGTCAGACACTGACGTTGGACGAGAAAGCGTGCTCTCAGTCTCCGCTCTAATTCATCCCAAAGGTGTTCTATCGGGTTGAGGTCAGGCCAGTCAAGTTTTTCCACACTGAACTCGCTCATCCATGTCTTTATTGGCCTTGCTTTGTGCACAGTCATGTTGGAACAGGAAGGGGCCGTCCCCAAACAGTTCCCACAAAGTTGAAATCATGAAATTGTCCAAAATGTCTTGGTATGCTGCAGCATTAAGAGGTTCTATTACTGAAACTAAGGGGCCGAGCTCAACTCCTGAACAACAACCCGACATCATAACCCCCTCCACCAAACTTTACACTTGGCACAATGCAATTAAGAAATCCTAGTCAGACCGTTCTCCTGGCAACCGCAAACCCAGACTCATCCATCGAAATGCCAGACAGAGAATTGTAATTCATCACTCTAGAGAACACGACTCCACTGCGCTAGAGTCCAGTGTTAGGGTGCTTTACACCACTGCATCCGTTGCTTCGCATTGCTCTTGGTGCTATAAGGCTTGGATGCAGCTGCTCGGCTATGGAAACCCACTCCATGAAGCTCTCTACGCACTGTTCTTGAGTTCCCAATCGCTTCCACTTTGTTATAATACCACTAACAGTTGAATGTGGAATATTTAGTAGTAAGGAAATTTCACAACTGGACTTATTGCAAAGGTGGCTGGAATTCACTGAGCTCCTGAGTACCCCAAACATTTTGCTGCATAGCTCATACACACTTGCACGTACAGTACACTAGTAAAATCTGGTACATATTTAGAATACTCATTCATCTGAAAGTCTTTCGCTATTGATGCCATGGGCTCTACTCAACAGGAAGTCATCTATTTTGGATTGTTTGCAAAACGCACCCAATGGAACTTGATATACTCTGTCTATGATCTCAAGACATCAAGGATGCCAAATTATGAAGGGATTTTTGATATCCCAAATGGTTCAGCTCTGGTGAGGCCTTAAACTTATGGCAAAAAGTGGCTAATAACTTCCTGAGTTACACATTAGGTCATAATTGTATTGGTATTTCCCCTTTAAATCCTTAAAACATAAGTGTCACAGATTCATGCCGGCAACACAGCATAGTTCAATGACGATTTAAAAATACAGTATGTTTGTGTTGATATTGAACCCAGTGTGTTAACTATTTATTTAGGTCATTTAGGTCTATTTATATAAGTCAGGTAGAACAAAAGTTATCATTACTTTTATAAATGGTCAATTTTACCACTACCAAAATATGGGAATGATGTCGCAGAAATGTAGCACTCTAAAAATGAGCATACTATTATTAGTGTTTGGTCATAGAAACAACTGAAAACAACCAGAAAAACATGTGACACAGAAGTTTTCTCTTCCTTCATGTGCTTTATTTTTTGCTTAGTCATGTTTGTATAATTGATTAATATGAACTAAAATTCAGTTAATCATAATGCCTATTTAGAAATGGGTGTGTACAGTAAGTGTGTGTATGTGTGTGCCCTGCGATGAATTGGCACCCTCTCCAGGGTGTACCCTGCCTTGTGCCCTAAGCCTCCTGGGAAAGGCTCCAGAATAGGTGACCCTGAATACAGGATAAAGCGGTATAGAAGATGAGTGAGTGAGTGAGATAATGCCTGTTTAGTGCTGAAAAAAGGATTTGTCACTCTATACGCACAATCCTGAGCTCTGTGTATGTTTATTAAAAAAACAGCAAAACAAATAATGGCTAAAATGCTCTGAGCTTTAAGGGCTACAAGCATGTGCCCACTGTGCCCACTCTCTTTCTGGTGTTCCCGGGTGGCGATAGCACAGGTGCTTAGGCCCGATATATAATATTTATTATGTTTAATACAGAACATAAAATGAGTAAAAAAACATGTAGAAGAAAAAGATTTTCATGCAAAGTTTTACTCATAGTTTACTTATACTCAACCTTTAAACACCTTAAAATGAAAATTGAAACATGTTTTAGACTGACACTGACAATGAGATTTAAGACTAAATTTAAGACGGTAGGTGGCAGTATGCAGCGAGCCGCCATTAAACACAAACAGAAGAAGAGAACGAGGAAGTACATTTTTGCTCTATGCCTAATATTATTGATATTTGGAAAAAATGTCAAGAGTAACTCTCTGGCATGCTTTCCTACTATATCAGCTACGGCTGTGTAGGTCAAAGGTTGAGATTGTCACAGATTTTGGAGGAGACGAACAGCACTGATGACATCGTGTCTATACAGTGATCTACTTCTGTTGTTCAGACTCTCTTATCTGATTCGATCTGTGCCGGAGTACACCGCACTGCCCTCGAGACCACCTTTTCACTGACCGAAATGAACTTTGGGGTCAAGTGTTCTCCGGAACAAAACCCGGTTCCTTATGTGAAAATGCCCTAAGAAATCCCAGTAGACAGTGTCTAAGACATCTTTGTTCAGAGCGGTCCGGTATAGTCACCGCTGTAAGTCTGCTGATCTTAACTCATGGCCGTGGCTTTAAAAGTGTCTCTAATGATTTTTCCTCGTGCAGCTGCTAAAACTAGCGGGAAAGCAAGTGGAAGATTCGATCAGACTTGATTAATCCTGAGATCGGTATGGGATTTATGGTCGTGCTATCCGAAATCACCCAAATGTTGAGTCTGGCTCCTCTCAAGGTTTCTTCCTATTGACATCTCAGGGCGTTTTTCCTTGCCTTTTTATATATAGACTATAATTTGATAGTTATAGTCTGTATTTTTCTCTATACAAGTTCTGATTTATTTCCTTCATTATTTTTTTGATTCTGTAAAGCTGCTTTGCAACATCGAGCGTTGTTATAAGCGCTATATAAATGAATTGAAATTTTAGTGAATTGTGTGCAAAATAGGGCATTAGATGATGATATCTGGCAACCCTTCAAGGCTTCACGTGACAAGGACACACACTCTCACACACCTAGAGATTAATTTCTATACATAACAAACAGGGTAAAGGCTGTTTTGTGAGTAAACACACTTGCTGTTTGTCTTTATATTTCTTTTGGTAATTTTTTAAATAAAATATATTATAATGCTATATAATGTCATGTGAACCTAAATTGAACATCCTGTAAAAACAATTACAGTATATATACTGTATATATATATATAATTTTGTTGAGTCTTGAGTTAGAGATGTCTTGTGAAAAATCAGGGAAAGACGAAGATCAGAGGAAGTGCGAGGTTGAGACAAACGGAGCTGATCAGTGATTGGCTGGTGGAAAGAATGCTTCCTTATCAAGTGATGGTCGGGAGTGCATCTACTGACAACCAGCAACTACAAGAACATCACGGGTCTTAGTGTCAAGATCACGAGATCAAACATAAACCTTGTGGTCTTTCTGGACTTTAGATTTAAACCTTCTCACACTGCAATTACTTCTCACTTTCTTCAATCAGGTCAAATTTGTGTCATATAAATCATTACAGTATGTTGTTTTTTCTCCCCATTTTAATTTTTTTTAAAATAAATATGGTTAAATATAAAGTTTATTGTGGCGTTATGTCAGGAAATGCTACATTAAATTAATTCTGTACTCAGAATAACGTCATTTGCTAAGACATCTTATTTTCCCCTCAGCAGTGCACTGTACCTCTGTCAGGAGGTTATAACTTGTATGTAGGCAGAATTCTAAGCAATGCTATGACTTAAAATTAAAAACTTTTTTTTTTAATTCAGTTGAAAGAAACCTGTTTCTCATCTAGATATTCCTGCAGATTCTCGACTCGGTCCAGATACTGAGAGCACTTCTCTCGAATAATTAACCAAAAACCAAAAAAGTATCTTTCCTAACATTCAAATGTAAACTGATGCTAGTGTTAAGATATGCTAAGCTAACCAGCACTTATCTGGCAAAGAGCTTCATTGAAAACACACAAACATCAGAAATGTGTCAGGGCTGAAACTTTTGTTTGTAATCTCAGTGACTAACCGAGTTACGTGTAAACATTATGGCTAGTAGCACCACTAGTGTAGTTGTTAGCGAGCTAGTTTTAAAGTATCAAGATGACAGAATCTGAACACATTATATCAGATAGCTTGTAATTAGCGCAACGATTTTGTCTTTTTGTGTGTTGTGTTGTCAACATGCAACACAATATAGATTAAATATTATATTTTCTTTGCTGATTGTAAACCAGAGAAAAGATTTGATGATGTTTGCAGATTAACAAGAAAAGTGTAAATTTAAGTCCATGCAACTTTTAAAGAGTTCATCTCTAAACAACAGCTTATGCAAAATACAGTTTAATATTAGTAATAAAGTGCAGCAAAATGTAAAAAATCCATTTGGCTTTACCGCAGCCAATCACAAGGCTTCGCTCCGTTCTAGCTCATTTGCGTGTTGAGGTCACAGGAATGGCGGTAAATAACACTCAGCAGCTTGTTGTGGTTTTTATAGTTTAAACAAAAATACATTTATTTATAATCATACTTTATAGATATTTTTTTCTTTGAACCCCTTTTCTTGCCTATCTCAAATAAAATGGCGATAAAATCATAACCAAAATACACTGTTCATAAAAATGAGTATATACTAATTGATGTAGATTTATTGACGAATACATTTTGTGGTGTTTTAAAGTATTTTCTGCAAAATTTGAGGCTGACACATGTGCCACTTCTCTACTTAAAAAATATATGTAGGAAAATAACTTAATTCTTTTTTTTTTTTTTATTGCACTTTTACTCAATTTATCTAATAACTTGCCATTTGTTACATGTATACTCTTGAAGATAAGGGTGCAAGGATTTTGCTGATGTATGATATATGAAAATGCTCCAAAGCCTGACATTACAGCACGTTAAAATACTAAGATACAGTCTGGCAGCGCTCTTCTATGGCAGGTCTAAGGGTTAAATGCCCCACAATGCCCCACTGCCTGTCGATAACAGTGCAGCAGCAGAGAGTGATGCAGCGGCGCTTTAATCCCTTAAGCCTACCCAAGTATCTCATCTTCTCATCTGTACACTCGGCTAAAAATCAAAACAGATTTTTGATGATAATTCCATTGTCCACTGCTAGCTAGCCAAGCTCCAACTGACGAGGGCATAGGGAGCAATTCACGTACGCTTTACGATGTGCAGGAAATACTTCACGGCGTGCTGGTAGGACTTGATGGCCTCCTCGTAATTCCCAGCCTCGTCCTCTTGGGAGGCTTTGGCAGCGATCGCTATGGCTTTCTGTGATGGGGAGAGAGAGAGAGAGAGAGAGAGAGAGAGAGAGAGAGAAAACAGGAGTCAATTTTCCAGTCTAGCTACTTTACTCCTAACTTTTACCCCTAATTGTTCCACTCTGTCCCAAGGAGTATTTTTAGTCATGAAAGTGTATGTGGGTGTGAAAGTGTGTGATGTCCTGCATGTCATCCAGGGAGCACAGTTTTCCCCGGATAGACACCGGGTATCCCGCCACCCTGACCAGGATAAATCACACCTTCTACTTCCACTTTCACTCTAATTAAAAAGGCAAATTAGGTAGTGTACCTTAAGCAAAAAAAGGATAACGATTGTACAGTAGCTGCCACTAATGAGAATAAGTTTTTAACATCAATGGTTGATACACTTTGATACGCTTGATACACTTTGTTACACCGTCCTTTAAACGTTTAACGATACATCACAAAAGGGTATGGATTCATTTAGTACCTTTTTGTCCCTGGAAAGATTGAGTCTAATAATAATAATAGCAATAATAAATAAATAAATAAAGTGTTTTTAAAATTACCCCACTGCACGTGTGTCTGTAATTATGCTATCAATTACAGACACACGTGCAGTGGGGTAATTTTTAGCACTTTAGGCTATCAGAACTCAGGTGTGTGTGTGTGTGTGTGTGTATACATAGCACCTACCTGTAAGTTAGTGGGCTCCATCATACGCTGCTTTCTGAAGGCATGGCGAAGCAGAAACTGTGAGCTTGTGCGCTTGTGTACACTCCGACATGGAACACCCTTCACGCTCGAGAACAATGAGGAAGTCTTTCTCTCTTTCACACACACGCACACACACCCACACACCTGATGAATAAAGTTCAGAAATATCCACCCAAACCGGTGGCGCAGATTCCAGCTGACCTTGTGCTTCCAAACTATGACGTAATCACTCAGGTCTCGTCGTTCTGACACTCTGCCAGCTTCGTCATTTTTAACTTATTAATCAATCAATTAACAAGATACAAAAATAAGTAAATTAAAGCAAAGTAAGTAATACATAATCAAAGATAAGTAAGCAAAAAATAATCTAGTAACAAAATGAATGCTAAATAAATAAATTAATATATAAACGGTCTTCCAATCACAGATCAGCTTCCTCACAACAGCTAGTGAATCCCAAACATCTTTAGTTACTTTTTATTTTAAAACCTTGTCAGTGCGTTTACATGCTGCATTACAAACTCTCAATTCTTGATTATGTCATGACCTCATCTAAAGGGCTGGCAACAGAAATAAGGTTGTGCGTGGCTTGAGGGGGTGGGGATGTGTGTGTGATTGTTTTGTTAATTTATGTTGTATGTAGCACCTCGGTACTGGAGGAAAGTTGTTTTGTTTCACTGTGTACATTACTGTATATTGCTGATATGACCATAAAAGCCTACTTCACTTGAATTGATACATTTTTATGTCTCCATTCACGGGAGAACACCCCTTGTGTATTATTTTCTCATTCTATAGTATGTCTGTATAAGCTATTTGAAATTGAAATGTGTAAAAGTTGTATATAGCATGTATGTATTATTAATAAAATAGTTAATATGATTTGTTAGGCGACATGGTGGCTTAGTCGCCTTGCACCTCCAGTGTCCGGTGTTTCATTCCTGTCTGTGTTTGGAGTTTGCATCTTCTTCCCATGCTTGCTGGGTTTCCTCCCACAGTCCA
The DNA here is from genome assembly GCA_030068275.1 of Clarias platycephalus. Taxonomy (NCBI): domain Eukaryota; kingdom Metazoa; phylum Chordata; class Actinopteri; order Siluriformes; family Clariidae; genus Clarias; species Clarias platycephalus. The sequence continues at coordinate 33,249,444 of JAQQZT010000001.1, forward strand.
AATACATGCAGATTAGGCTAATATGTCATTCCCAAATTGCTCAAAGTGCGGCGCCCTAGGCAGGGTGTACCCTGCCTTGTGCCCTATGTCACCTGGTATTAGCTACAGGCCCTCCATGACCCTGTATAGTGGATAAAGTGGTATAGGCGATGAGTGAGTGATATTATTTTCTACTCAGTTGTACATTAAGTTTTGTAGTAAAAATAATCACAGTTTTTTTTGTTATTGCAGACTGATTTGCCTGACTGCACAGCTTTAAGTTCTGTTCTGTGTTCTTTGCTCTGGCACTGTACCACCTGATCTTACCCCTGGGCGAACTCCCCTTCAGTGAAAAAAACAACAATAAAAAAACCCTTGCCTTAACTTTGCTAATGTTATGGCATGAAACACTGGATATGAAATAAGCTAGCGGCACAGGACGGCAGGTTAAAGATGAGTCACTCTCACCTATATTTTACTCTACATAATATTATAAAGATATAACAGCTGCATACTTTTATCAGTGTACTACTTTTCTTTCTTTTTTTTCTTTGACCTTTTTTAATTTGATGAGCATCAAGACATTATTCAGTCCCAATTAACAGTCAGTACTAAAGCATTTGCCCTCGGGGGTGTAGACAAGTTGTAGTGTAAGTCCCTGATTTACGAACATTTGAGTTACAAATTTCCGTACATACAAATGGAGCGCGGTTCTACGAACATTTGTAGATACAAACAAATCATGGAAGTATTCTGATGGTGACAGGAAAAAAAAGTGATAGAAAACTGATCCTGCAAAAGTTATCATCATCCTGAACGTTGACCTTGTTTTTTCTCTCCGTTCCCAAGTGTAACAGTAAAAGACCTCGGGGTGATTATAGATCCCAGCCTTTCATTTGAAGCTCATCTAGATAATATTACCAGGATAGCATACTTTCACCTCAGAAATATTGTCAAGTTAAGGAATATATTGTCACTAAACAATGCAGAAAAACTAGTTCATGCTTTTATCACCAGTAGGTTGGACTATTGTAATACAATAAACATAAACAAGCTTCAGTTAGTCCAGAATGCAGCAGCGAGAGTCCTCACTAGAACCAGAAGATATGAGCACATCACCCCTATCTTCGTCCACACTGCATTGGCTCCCTGTGATGTTTCGCATTGATTTTAAAATGCTACTATTGATGTGTAAATCTGAGCGAACTGCTAGTGTCGATCCGCCACGCCTACTTCGATCAAAGGATGCAGGCAGCTTGTCAGTACCAAATATTATGAAAAATACAGCAGGGGGCGGAGCTTTTTCTTACCAAGCCCCAAAGTTATGGAATAGTCTTCCAAATAGTGTTTTCCAATCAGTGTCTACATCTAGGCTAAAAACCTATTTATTTAGTCAAGCATTTTTTTAAAATAGATTTGCCTTAGGTAAAGGATCTGGGGGACTCATGGACGTGTATTATCGTGAACTGGTAGGTTTGTTGATGGTGAAGTGGTTGGTTGCTTTACATCTCAGTTCCCCCTCATGTCTATGTTTCCTTCTGGCTCTCCCTTTTAGTTATGCTGTGAAAGTTAGTCCTGCCGGAATTCCTGCTTGCACTCTGCACTAAATACGCATTATACATTGTTTGACTGTGACCATACCTAACTGTTATCTTTCCTTCTCTTCTGCTCTCTCCTCTTCTCTCTCTTCTAACTCTTTCCCTTACTTGTCTCTCTATCGAGCTATAGATGTCACTCCTGAACTGCCAGTGATCCAGATCCCCTCTGCCTTCTGGAGCTGTCTGACTCATCCTGATGTCCTAGACTGGAGTTTCCTACAGTCTACCTGAGCCTCCAATAATGAACTAGACTAGAATTGAACTAGATTTGAACTTTAACACATCTCCTGTTATATTGAACTTCCAGTCTCACACAGTATGACTGCAGATCAATCCCTGCTATCCGTTTCACAGAAATGAGGATGGGTTCCCTGTTAAGTCTGCTTCCTCTCAAGGTTTCTTCCTATTACCATCTCAGGCAGTTTTTGCTTGCCACTGTCGCCGTCGTCCTCGGCTTGCTCATCAGGGACAGTCTTATCATTGTGATTTCATCACAAGTCCTGGTTCCATAGCTCAGTGGTCGTTAGGCTCGTTTTCCATGAACGTACGGTCTTCTTTAAAACGGTTGCACCGTTCAGATGTTTTAATGTGGCTGAGACTCATGAATGTACGACGTCCATCGCCTTTCTGCCTTCTTTCACCAGGAATTTCACCATAAGTCCCGGTTTGACTTGAACGCCCCTTGGGCATAACACCGTAGATAAGGGGAATTCATCCAAGTGACATCAGAGACAAAATGTATGACTTACTGCACATAGAGGTGAGTTCTCGGGTGAGGTGGCTTGAATTGCTCAGAAGACTCCATAGCTCAGTGGTTAGAGCGCTGGTCTTGTAAACCAGAGGTTGTGAGTTCAATCCTCACTGGGGCCTTTGGGGGAAATTTTGAAGATTATGGTACTCGAAAGGCAGCAAGGTTATGTTCCTCCCTTGTGCCGCTGGCTTAGTGACAGTGCAGAGTTCCTGCATGGAATCTCTAGGTCAGTGCAGACGCTTAACACTAGAAGCGCAGAGCACCGGTCATTTGACCGCAATGGGGGGAAAAAAAATACTTCACACTCGATCAAAATCCAGGACCCTCCTTTCATGACTTTTCCTAGATCTGTGAGCTTAATCAC
>JAQQZT010000001.1:33252235-33296728 GCA_030068275.1 Clarias platycephalus
TTTTGAAGATATGAACCTTGAAAGGCAGCAACCTTCCTTGTGCAGACTCTCAAGGAGTGCTGTTTCAGTGCTTAACGTCAGTGGAGGCTATGGTTGTGGGTTCACGGCCGAGTGGCACCATGCTAACCCTGTCCGCTTCATGGCTGTGATGTATCGTGACTACTGCCCCTGCACTCAAACGTGCAAGTGGTGTTGCTGAATGATTGTGTATACAGTTCCCATAGACAGATGCCTCTCTTTCTTCTGTAAGTTGGAGAGGTCTATTTTCAAAGATCCATGCGTTCCCCCCGCTGAATGTTGACAATGTTCAGGACTCAGTGGATGTTTAAACATCTTGCACTCCACACACTGAACAAGCGTATTCACCTAAAAAAGGCAAAAGTGAAGAGTGCAATAAAAAATTCCCACAAGCTAGACTGACGCTCACTGGATTTGAAGAAATCTGCTTCCATTCTATAAAATTTGGACACATATCATTTAACTTCAGGATCACATCACGTTCCGTTGTGGCTCTAGCGCAGGTTAGAGGGTCAGCCCTCGCACACTCAGATTCAGTCATCAGACACAGCAAACAGTCAGTGATGTAAAATATTTTTTATTATTTTCTGTAAATGCTCCTAAATTCAGTTCCTTGAATACCAAACCCTATAATCGCTCTGTGTACTTCAAAAGGCTTCATTTTGTCCAAAATTGGTGAGACCTACTATACAAGCGGAGAGAGGGAAAAAAAACACCACTGGGGGGAAAAAGTTTGACATATTTTACAAGACGAGAAAAATATTCAGGAAACATTTTTTTGATACAGCTGTTCAAAATATATACAACTGAGTCTTTGTGGAAAAGAAACAAAAACATGCCCTGTACAATTCGGGGTGAAACTGGGTTGTGTACAAGAGAGAAGGAAAGAAAATGATTCGAAAAACGAGTTTAAGTGTGAAACATGAACAAATATTACCGGCATGTGCGCTGATAGTCCGGTATAAATTACATCATCATCATATTACATCATTGCGTCATCGTTATAGTTATCACGGACACTTTTGCCAGGTTCTCCTCGGAGAAGGAGATCGCTCTGTCACCACAAAAACGAAAGAAATGGAAAAAAAAAGTTTACGCCTCGAATATTGGCAATTTCAACTATCTCTATGTACAATTAAAATAATAATAATAACAGCAATTACAATAAGTCATGATTAATCTAAAAGCGTATTAGATTATAAACATAAACGTTGTGCCTGATCGTGATTACTTTGTCCGCAAAAAACCTTCGTTATGTTTTTTTTTTTTTTTTTTGGTAACGTTATTTAAAGGCTAGCTACATAACAACTTCATGACACATGCGCAAGTGTTGAATCGCAGACACAGAATAACGTACGAGGATATTAAAACACATATATACGTGTAAGGTATACATGTGTGTGTGTGTGTATATATATATATATATATATATATATATATATACCTTGCATGTATATATGTATTTTAACTTGCATGTAAATTAGAATAAGTTAAAATCAATCGAGTTACTTGACCGACTTTACTTTAAGTCGTTTAGTAAAAATGTACAACATTGAAAAAAAGAACAAAAAAATGCAGAAAAGTATCCTTCACATACGTGTAGCACCGCGTAACTGTCCATACAAGCGTAGTGATCAGCTAGCTTTCCAGGATGCGTAACAACACGTTATTTTCATCATGGCTTTTATAATGCGCGTTTCGATTTGCTCAGCGTTTGTGGTACTTCATACCTACGCACATGCACACACAAATAGGAAACATCTATCAATCTATCAATATACTGCATATATATATATATATATATATATATATATATATATATAATCCTATAAACGTGCAATTCATTGCTTATGCATGTGTTACAAAGCCCTTACGAAGTTAGCTATGCAGAAACAAAAGAGAAAAAAAAAACAAAAAAACAACGCAAGTTTTTTTTTTTTCAAGTGGTCAGAACGAATCACAAAAATCACTACGATTACCATACAGAGAAAAAAATACTTACTGAAATTTCTTTGCAATTCTGTACAGAATAATCGTTTTTGTTTTTTTTTTACTATTTTTTCTTTTTTTAAATAACCTCTGAGACGGATACCAGACACATCCGCATTAAATAATTCTTCCAAAGAAAGCGAGAAAAACAAAACTGAAAAAAAAAAAAGGAAAAGAAAACAGAGCACATCTAAAACATCAATATGAATAAGGTAGTATTTGGTCGATCGTCATTCCGATATTTTTCGTATATGTACAGTTTATTTACAGGTGTAACAGAATCTCTTCATCATTCTTCGCAGTCTCTGGTTCCTTTTTTGTTCCTTGATTTTTTTTCTTTTCATTTTTCTCGTTTAAATCTATCACATCATTAAAAATAGGCGCACTCATTCACTCACACGGTAATAAATACAAAAACACAATTATTTCTTCTTTTACACACACACACATACACACACACACACACACACAAATATTGCAAAACAAAAAACGTAGGATTAAAACTGACTCATGGAATCAAGTATTTTTTTCATTTGAGTTTTGTCTGTTTTCTTCTTCTTCCTCTTCCTCTTTTTTTCTTGTTTTAGTGCAAGTTACATTTAGTTTTTTTTTTCTTTTCCCTTTGCGGAAGTCCTTACATTCTTCGTTCAGTGATGTTCTACTTTACAGTTGCGGATAGCTCCGCCCACTTTTTCAACCAATAAGGCATAACCGGTACAGTGATCGCTCTCGCTCTCGTCTCTCATGTGTCATTCGCTGGTGAAATTTTCCCATTAATAGACATCCACACACACGCACACACTCACGCACACATGGCACATGCAGGTTGAATCGAACCTCCTCCAGAGAACGATACAAATGGCTCTAACACACAAAGCGTGTGTTTTCCTTTTGATTTCGCACACAAAAAAGATCCTCCGTCCCCTCCTCGCTGTCGCTCTTTTCTTCTTCTTTCTAGACTTCAATATTCAGTGTCTCGTCACTGCTGAGTTTCATGACTGCGCCCCGTTCCTAATGACGTTCATTTTTCTGAAACGAACGTGATCTAGTTCATCCACTTGCGGCAGTTGGCGGCGCCGCACAGACACGCCACCTTGCTGTGGTTGTCCACCAGAGCGAGTCTGTAATCGTAGCAGAGCTTAAAAACACAAAACAAAGAACGAGAGGTGTTAAGGATACAACGGAATACATAGAGAAATTTCCAGAAGTCAATTTAACATTCGCTCACGGCTATACATGTCTACTTACTGATTAAATTCAGGTGTTTCAATCAATCAGGCTTCTGATCCCCAATGAAGGACAATCTTAATGTTTCAGCGTTATACCAAGACATCTTGGACAATGCTACGTTTTTTTTTATTAACTTTGTTGACCACAGTTTGTTGAAGGTCCTTTTCTATTCTAGCATGACTCCGCCCCAGTGCACAAAGTAGGGACTATAAAGGCACGGTTTTGTGAGTTCGGTGTGGAAGAACTCGAGCGGCCCGAACACAGAGCCCTGACCTCAACCCCATCGAGCACCTTTGGGACGAACTGGAACGATGGAGATTGTGAGCCAGACCTTCTCGACCATCAATGTCTGACCTCATAAACGCTCTACAGAATGAATGGACACGAATTCACACAGAAACAGATGCTTACGAGCTCTCTAACTAGTTTGACGCTTTGATGTGGGTAGACCAAGTTGTAAGATGAACCCCACAAAGCTGAACTGAATTATTTTCCGGCTGCAGTCCTGCAGTGTTTTATTTTCCTGTTAAACCACAGTGCTCTGCCAACAGTCATAATTATTTAAATAAATGTATTATTTACTAAGAAAGAGTAATTTTGTGAAACACTTTGTTAATCCAGGAAATGCTTGTTTTCTTACCGACATTTAAAAATAAATAAAATTAATTAATTAAAAAAACAATAATAAATAAAAGAAAATAAATAAACTTTTTTCCCCAAATGCAAAAATTGCAATCTCTTCTGGTTGGAAAAACTACAGTTTAAAGAGTGATTCAGTGGGCTGATACTGGAGACTCCTTTCATAAATAACGAAAGCAAAAACATATACAGTATGTATAGATTATACATTTATACAATTGTTGTTAGTAATAATAATCTAGAAGTAATTAAGATGATTATTATAATTATTTTTACATGGTTTATTTTTTTTGTTATTAATGCTATTAATATTATTGATGTGATTAAGATTATTGTTGTAATTACTATATTATTTCAAATTACTGTACTGTATAATTTATATAATAATTATTAATGTTTTATTTTAATTAATTCATTATTATAATTAATTTATAATTATTACTATTAATAATGCTATACCATTATTATTATTATTATTACTGTATACACACACACACACACACACACGTGTTACCTCTTCTCCTTTCTCGATCCTGCGGTTGGAGCTGATGATGATTTTGTAGCCTCGCTCGAAGGTCACGACCTCTGCCACACAGTTTGGAGAGCAGGAATGATTGATGTACCTGCACACACACACACACTTTATACTCATCTTTTCTTAAGTTAACAGCTGAACTTCTAACACCTCTGTCAGAAACACGCTGCATCATGTGACTGATCAGGACGTACAATAACAAAAATCAAAATAAAAAGGTAGGAGGGAGAAAAACAGAATAAAAATGAACGTGTATACACGTAGCTAGTTTGCAACCAGTGAGTAGAAGTACCAAGATTTTATTCCTGAATGAATGTAGACAGTTTTTACCTCGCAGGGCTTCCGGAGCAGGTGGCGTCGATCATGTAGTCGCCGTCAATGCGGAACATGAAGACCGCTCGGTTCTGAGAGACAAAACCAAAACAGGACCGCGATCAGAACTGACTCGGAACACATTCGGCTACAATACCGCGAGAGTGTGTTTACGTGCACACAGAGTTTGCATTACAAGTCATCAGATCAACGTCCTTGTAAAAAGGTAAACTGAAATTTCTAACTGGAATGATTTCCGTTGGACTGGAGACACGCGGCCCATGTGATTGTGAATCATTACCACGCGCGTGTTAACCTTACCGTTTGCTGTTATAGAGAATTAATCAACACCTACATTCTGACCAATTAGAATGCGCGGCCTGTAGATGTCACATGATGTCTAAAAGGATAATTATTATTCAGGACACACACCTTGGTTTTGTAGTGCAGCTCCTTCCTCATGGCCACTTCGTTCCGGAGGATGTTTCCGAGGTACTCAATCACCATCGTCTGCTTCTCGATGTCACGAGCGGCAAACAATCCCAGGCCCTGCGCGCATACACACACACACACACACACACATAATGAATGAGTTGTTCCACGGCCTGTATAATTCCTCACCTGTATAAGAGAAGCGGATGTGAGAGTGGATGTTGACCTGGATGCGCGAGTGAGCGAGGTAAACGTTGCCCTTCCACTCGCTGCTCAGCCGGCGGTACTGAGATGACTTCGAGTGGACAAAGTGTTTGCTGTGGGACGAGCCGGCCTCCGGAGGAGCCGAGTTCTGGATCGCTAATGACGTCCGGTTCCACGAGGATAAGATCTCCAGCCTGGGTGACAGACAGAGTTTCAGCTGACACGCTCATCGCACTTACATCCTGTATATAACTATAGATATATTCCCCCAAACGAAGCATCAACACACTGACCTTTGACCCTGCGGGTAGCTCCTGAGCTCGGACCGGGCGCTGCCTGAGGGGTTGATGGATAAAGGAAGCTCCAGCATCGGGTTGCGGCCGTAACGGAAGCGGTACCTCGAACAAGCGTGCACGCCCGGCAGCTACCGTCACAAACAAACAAACAAAAGACGTTCAATGAGATCAGGGTACACATGAATAAAAATAACACATTCATCCCTTTGATATAATTATTACGCATCTTACATTTATTAAATACATACTGTATAGTAAGATATGTGTGCACGTGTTTATTGCTAAAACTAACTGCGTTAACCTTAATTATCCAAAATAAACAAAAAATTAATTTTTTTAACAAATCTCAAAATAATAAAATAAAATGGAAACAAATATACAATATAAATTCATCTCTATGGCTAATTAGTCAAATAGTTTTTAATTAAAAATCGTTTTTATTAAAAATCGTTTTTATTAAAACATTTTCTTTTCAGAATGTTTTATAAATATTCCATATTTTACACTTTATCCAAATGCCTCCTCTGCTCCCTCTGCTATGTTCCATTGAGACCAAATTTTTTTAATAATCATTATTATTTAAAAAAAAAATCTGTATTACTTACCGATTCTGCAATGCGTGTCACTGCGGAGACGGTGAGACCGAACAGATCTTCTCCTTTCAGGTAGATCGGGAAAAGACGCAGCATTCCAGTTTCCGCCCTGCGTTCTGCTACAGAGCCCAGGACTTTATCCCACACTCCTACACACACCACACACACACACACAGGCATACACACACACAATCAGGGCCGTTAACGTGCAAGAAGCAAAACAGCACAAACCACCGTTGAATAGTGACTAAAGGAACCCTGGAACATTCGATGTACTAATAGAATGCCACCGTCTATGAATGTGCCTGGGTATGCAAATGAGAGAAGGCCACGCCCCATATTCAGTTTCACAAAGCTTTAAAATGGATAGCTTCTGACCTTTAGCCGTGGTGTCGGTGAGCAGCAGGTCTTCGTAGCCCTTCTCCAGGACTCGGATGCAGAACTCTGGACGCCCTTGGCGCTCCTCAACGGTGCACACATAGCGGCAGCGGCGGCGCCCGTGCCTCATACTCCAGTACAGACGGCTAGCCTCGTACCCAGGTGGGAAAAGGGTGTTGGATGAATGGAAATGGGGCATCAGGGCAGGTGGAAGCTGCCCCATGGTGTGAAAGAGCAGGCTGCCTATGCGAAAGGTGTGTCCGAGTTCAGGACGCTGGACAGCGGCGGCGAGCTGGCGTAGTTCGTCGCGCTGGACATAGACACGGCGGAAAACAGAAAAACAGCGCAACTGCTGGTCCTCAAGGTGCAAAAGGGCACCGGAACCGGAGATCCTGGGCCGATGCTGGTGGCAAAGCATAGTCTTGTCCTTAAAAAAGGTGCATCCAGCCTGCAAAGCGCACGTGAAGTGGTAGACGTTGAGGCAGCGGAGTCGGTGGCAGCCGCTGGTGGCGCCCAAGCGTTGGCAGAAGGCGCAGGAAATGGTTCGACCTCGCTGACGTGCCTGCTCGACATTGATCAGGGCACCTGCTTGGGTTTCATACACCTCCGAGGACCAGAGTGCACAATTCAGATGAACCCACGTGTCCAGGTCCAAGTTGAGGAGGCGAGCGGCACCGTCTGTCACCCCGTCACCCTCCTGATGGCAGAAGCAGCAGCGTCGCCGGTCCCGCAGAGACGAGCAAGGACGCAGAGATGAGTTGAGCTGAAGCAGGAGATCCTCCACTGCTTTTTCCGGGGCCGGAGATCCGATTTTCGGCACCATGATGTGCATTGTCCACTTGCGCCAACGCAGGCCTTTCCAGCGTTTCCCGTGATGCCAAGGCTTCTCGTCTGGTTGGTTCTGGGAACGAGGCTTGAGCTTGACGGTTACTTTGATATTCTGCCCGTCGAGAAGGCTCGGCTTGGGCTGCGTTTTTACAGACTCTGGTGGAGCAGGAGGGACGTGGACTCCGGGACGAGAAGGAGAAGGAGGCAGAGTCTTGGGCTGGAGCTGGGCCAAACAGTGCACGTCTAAAGAGGACATGTTGTTGTTGTACTGGTGCTGCGCTTTGGATGGACTTCCGTTCGTAGAAAGGTCTGAAAGCAGCGCCACAGATGCCTGGAGACATAAGGACCACATACTGTCATTATTCAGACTTATTGTATTGTGACTCCCTTTAGCGTAACTGTATCAATGTCTATCATGTGACCTTTTTACTAAATTCCTGCATTAACTCAGTAGCTTTACTAGCTTGGACGAACATGAAAGGTTCAGGCCAGTGACCGGAATCAACCGGAGAAAAACTAGCAGTTCGCACTTTTTTTATTTTTTAAAACCTTGTGCAGTTTTGGAGGAAACGCAAAAATTATGTAACAAGTCCATGTTTTATTATGAACATACAATTGAATTTTCCATTAAGAAAAATTAACAAAAAATCTTGTGTATGACGTCAGTTATATTTCTTACAAAGACAGAAAATCTGAATCAGCACGTCGGACCCAGAAGCTGGAAAAAAGTCAGAATCAGCTGAATCAGAAAACTGCAATCAATGAGTCTTTAATAAAAACACTAGCACTAAACACATCAGTTCCACATGGTTTCTTATGAAAAAAAAAAAGAACATCCTGGATTTGTGAAAAGATTAACGATTAATCTTGTATATATTTATGAAGTTGTTTATTCTAACATTTTCCCGCTGCTTTAATGTCTTTTGTAATTTCCCACCTGGGAAATAATTAAAGTTTTTTTATTCCTCCATAGTTTGCAATATTTTTTGAAAATAACAAACAAACAAATTGAGTTTTGATTTCAAACTCTAAATTGAGCCGAGCTCTCGGCTTCAGCTGTAGTAAAATAAAAGATTAAAGTCGTCTTGAAATGACATTTCACAGGAACAAAACACAAGCTTTTTGTTGCGTAAGGAGACGATGCGACCGCTAATGCGGGTGGGGTTTTTATTTTATTTACTCTATAATGAATTGTCTAGAAAGGCAGGTGAGGCGAGAAACACACCTTGGTGTCACCGCTGCCTTTGGACTGTGAGGACGAGTGCAGGATGAGACAACTGTGGCTGCAGAACACCAGATTTCCATCAGAGCTCGGCTGAGTGTCCTGTAGAGCGAAGAGAGCGAAGAGACGCATGACACAAAGCTTAATTATTTATTTTGAAAAAGAATCATGCTGACATTATGGTGTGTTGCAGCAGTGTCGCACTGAAATGCAAGCAACGGTGCAATCGTAGCCACACTTTAGGGGAGCAATGAAAAAGGTGTCATTTTATATGCCATTTATTTATATTAAGTAAAACATGTAGAAACACCAAGATCCTTCATCATTTTTCTCTAAATAAGATCAGAAATAGCAGTTCTTAATTCTTAACCGTCCTACCTTTGCTTTGCTTTGATGCTCCTTTGGGTTCCTCACGCCGCCCCCCAGGATGACCACTTTACAATGCCGGCACCACTGCGGCTTCGCACCCGGGCTGCCCGAGCTGTCTCGAAACTGCTCTCTGCCTCTCATCGGACCTGAGCACAACAAACACAAACAGACACAAAAAATGTGTGTAAAGAGAACGCTTGGCAAATCTGCCCGAGTTTGTTTCCTCTAGATCATCTCTGCCTCTCATTGTCCTTCTTGGTATTCTTCTTACAACGGACCTGATTCGCAGTTGCACCTGTAACTCTGAACAGGGACGAATTCTTAATTCTGATTAACATGACTTCACTCCACAGGACACGTGTTGAGCAGACGTTACAGGAACATTGTACAACTCCCGGCGTTTATAATCCAGAGTGATTGAGCAGATATCTGGCAGCGTGTGACAGATAAACAGACCCGAGCAGGCCGGGATCGTTACTCCGTTTCATTACCTTCCCTAATCACTGAGCGATCGATGACTCTCTGTCATCACCTGATCCACACGGGCCGCTCCGACGGGAGAAATAACGAGGCCCGAGTTAGCAAACATCGTTAAAGTGGATGATCGTCTGTCTGAATGATGAGAGGAAAACAATTAGAGACAGACTGCTGCCCCCCACTGTTCCCCCGATCACAAACACACACATCTCCAGTCATTCTAGTTAAAAGACTTAGAGAGTGACTCACACTGTTGGCTTTCTCAGTTGGAAATACCCCACAGCGCACGTTCATTTTTTAATGCAAACTTCACTGTCGCTCAAACACTGCACAAATCTGTGATTTTTTTCCCCCCTGTCAAAACCCTCTGTGCAAAAAAATAATACAAATACATCTAAATTTATATAAAAACGTTTTAAATAATAATTGTAATAAATAAGAACACTTATGGCGCCATAATTTGGGGCAAAGTCACTTATTTTTATGCTGATGTTTGGAGAAATTGTGCCTGATTAATCATAAGGTTATGATTAAGGTATGAAATCTTTAAGTCCGCAGAGGCCAAAATACAAGGGGTGTCCAAGTCAATCCGGGACTCGCCCTGAAATTTCTGGTGAATGAAGCCATAAAAGCGATCAATATTTACAGAAGACTGATACGGTGATGAGACTCTTGAGCAGTAAAACATTTCCTGAATAGTGCAAACGTTTTAAAGATGGCCGAACGTCCATGAATGGCGATCCCGACGGGTGACCCTGTGATTAAACTTTCACTGCAGAAACAATAATGTATTCGAATAAATGCACAGGATAAATGCTGTACAAAACTGTTTCTATGTTCATCTGGGAGTCCAGGAAATTCACTTTTGGTAGAGAAGGTTAGACTATCGTCTGCTGATATAAAATTCTGCCTTTATATTTCGAAGAAACATACTCTTAGGTGACCATGTAATCCACCAATCACAGACAAGCCTTTAGCGATCTGCATCATTTAATGTAAAACGATGAGACACCCATCACATGCAGAGCTGCACAAGCTGTATAGCTAATAATACACAAAGGCAGCTCATAGAAAGACAGAGAGAGAGAGAGAGAGAGAGAGAGAGAGAGCCTGGAACACCATCAATGTGCATTCATTACAAAATACACATTTAACATAAAAATTAGTTTAACCGTAATTTATTCTTGATATGATAAAATCTATATTATTTATCAAGGTCATACAATTCACTAAGCTTCACTAAATAACAAAAAACAGAAAGTACTCACTTTTATGTTGCGCTCCTGCGTGCGTGTTCATCCTTTGTGCCACATGAGGCTGCCCCAGACGTGGCTCGAGGCCTTGCACCAAGGCCTTATGTGTACCCAGACTTCCATGCGGCCACGGTCCACCGCTGACTTCATAACTGCTTGGGATCTTCACCCGGATGAGGTCGGCGATGGCCGCGACTACGTCAGTGATGTTCTAAAAAAGGCAAGACATTTCGAAGTTCATTCAAAGTGAACCCCTGAACCCCTCCCCCCTTTTTGGTGCGTTTTCCGTTGTATTATGTCCATTCTCACCTCTGCAGCGGCGGGCTTCAGCGTGATGGCTATGGAAACGAGGCCAGGTCCGTTCTGCGGCGTTCCAAACGGAGAACCAAAGAACATAGATGAAGGCTCAGTTTTAATCTCCCTCAGCTTAGTCTCCGAACCTAACAAGACAAAGGTTAGGGGAAGTATAAAAAACTGCAGAAATGTCTGGGAGATTTGTGTTAAAGCATGTAACGTTAGACACTACTACCGTTCCCTCTGGATTTCGGGAACATGGGCATGACTGGAGAGAGTGACGGAGACGGAGGCTCCTGTTTGACCAGAGACAGATCCGGATAGCGGCTGATCTCCATGCCAACCACGCTCTCCGGAGATGACGAGGGAACGAAACTGTCCGGCGTGTCCCTGTCCTCACAATGCTCCTGGCCCCTGCAGGGAAATAAAGAAACCAGAGAAAAACTGTCTACATCACTCAGTCGTCTACATTTTCACTTGCCTGATTGTTGTCTTTTCTGGGAACCAAGGATGGGTCATATCAAATTCACCCTTCCAGACTTGTGACTATAAGATTTATTTCTGGTAAATCCAATACATGTGACAAAGACATATGATCAAAAGGACAAACCTCAGCTCTTCCTGGTTGTTGTGAGGGGGTGTTGGTAACGACGCAGGTACGTCCACTGTTTTCGGTCCATGAGCGAGTGCTCTGGCAAAGAGCTCTTCCTCGGTCTTAAAAGGTACATGCAGCGGTCTTGAAGGCAGACCTTTGGCCACTACGGAGGTGGAATCCAGAACTATTTTATTCACACGTTAAAAACTGGTGCACACATATTTCTAGAGGGGCATGGCCTGTTTATAGGGTGTCCAGTGCTAAGTCTTACCATCATGGCCACCCACCACTGCTGCTTTACTGGCCAGTTCCTCTGTGGTGGCGAAGCCGTTGAGCAACTTCTGGCGTGCCACGGGCGGTGGTGTGGGAGGCAAAGACGCTGGAGGGGTTGGAGGGTTACTCAGGTTGTTCTGCTATATGAGACATAACAGAAAAAAACAACACAATGAGCCAGGCTCAATTAATTCTTATATATTACAGAAAACAAACAAATAAACCACTGGTTCTGATCGTTTCTTCTCTGAACATACTTTGTAAATGAGTTGAGAGTAATAATCCGACATTCCATCCAATGAGGCACTTCCAAAAGTGCCCGAAAGACGGCTTTCTCCGTCAAGCTGCCCGCTGCCATAGGGCACAAAATGGGCAAAATTTACACCGACCAGAGGCTCCATCAGGGGCAAGAGAGAGGGCTGCTGCTGCTGATGATGACCGAGACAGAGAGGGAGGGAAAAAAAGGGAAAGAGAAGAAGTGTGTGAAAAATTTAAAACCGATTGGGAGCCTAGAGAGATGGGCTCTTGAGGTTTAGTGACAGTTTAATTAACACAGCCCTGAAGTCTTGATATCTACTGAGGTAAAATCACAAGAAATTGTTTAACTGCTGGTCATCATTACAAGCCGAAAATCTTTCACCTAGTCCAACAAGAAATGGGTGTCAAGATGAGATATCTAAGCAAATTAGTCAGAGGTAACCTGACAAGTTCACCACTGTGACAAAGAAAGGCAACAATGCTTTCTAAATTGGTCAGCTTGATGGACAACTTGCAACTCACTGGCAGTTTGAACATGCCTGATTGCCTTTTTCAATGCCTTTGGGTATATGGAGATTGGACATTCTAATTTACGAGAGACCTAGAGAAAGTAAGAGACACATTTTTTTTACCTGTTTCAGACTGGTCATTACTGGTTCACTGAACGGATACATGGCTTGTCTGTCACCCTCGTCCTTCTTCCTCTTTTTGGAGCGAGGGGCTGGACGGTCTCCACTCTTAGGTGCACGCTTGGTCCTTTGCTTTTTCTTGTCTTCTGACATTAATGGGCTGCTGAAGTCAGGATTAAACGAAAGCTGGCTGTCTGAGAAGGTCTGTGAAAAGGCAAATGAAGAGCATGTAAACACAAGAGACTGACGGAATACATTTCGGGCAAGATGAGAAGTGAATCTTTACCCCGCTGCTGTCTATGGAGCTCTGTCTCAAAAGGGCCTTGCTGTCTGCTGAAGTTTCCTCCTCTGATCTCATGCTGTCCTCAGACTTCTGGTGGGGCAACAGAGGCGGAGGTGTCTTCTTGTTCTTCAGGAGATGTTTCAGGAGCTCATTCCCACCTTCTCCTTTTGAGCTCCCGGCTGGACTTTGTCCCAGCGGATGTAGCGACACGCCTTCCTTGTCCCTTTCCACTTTTACCACGCCCATACCAATGTTCATGTCAGTGACCTTTGGACCATGGCAGTCACTGATTTCAATTCTTTCCAATTTAATGTTAGAGAGAATCTTGTCCTGGATGTCCTGCTGACTCATGGTTACTTCAGATGCTCCGCAGTAGCTACCTTCAGAAAGCTGTCGCTCCAACTCTGAGTGGTGATGGCTGCTCTGAGAGCCTGGAGTAGAGGAGCCAGGCTGGGAGGTCTCGCAAAGCTCCTGCTCCCCAAAGAGCAAGGGATTCCTGGTGGGTGTGGATGAAGTATCTGATACACAGGGTGTCAGCGGGGCAGTTAGGTCAGAGTGCGGTGTAGATGGTGCCCTCAAAGACTCAGAATCCTCATCGTTCTTCTTCTTGCGGTTCCGTTTCTTCTTTGCCTTTTCATCTGGAATGATGTTTGAATAAAGCTGAATCAGGGATGGACCAGATCCTGGAAAATTTGGTGGAAGAGTCGCAGTTGATTCTACACCAAAAGGATGACCATGACCTGGATTATGTTGGACCATATTTGGTCCAGGGAATCTTGGTGGTCTGGCTTGACCCTGAACAAAATGAGATCCATGTGGTACTTGGTTATCTGGCCCAAAACCTGGTCTTATTTCCCGAGGGAAAGGCCCGTTTGCCATTATGGGTGCAGAACTAGGATCTCCAATTCCAGGCTGCATGCCGGGTTGCTGGGGAAATCCAGGCCCTTGCATTTGCTGCTGAGGTCTATGTTGTTGCATGAATTCCTGAGGCAAGTTCTGGTTATAGAAGGGCACCTGGTTGAGGAGGCCTTGCTGATGTTGCTGCTCAATTTCCATTCGCTGCTTCATGCGCTGCCTCTCCACCTCCTTCATCAGCTGCACCCTCTGCCTCTCCTGCTGTTCCCGAAGCCTCTCCTTTCTTTCTCGTTCCTGAAAACCTTCACTAAAAGGATTTGTGTCTTCAAAATTCACATGAGGGGACTCGCCAGCAGCTTGACTCTGACCGGGCCTGAGTAATGCTTGCTGAGGAGCAGGGTCTTGCGTCATCTGAGGAGGCATTACACCAGGCATCTGAGGTCCAACAGGGCCAGGAGCTCCAGGACGCCAGGGTGGCATGTTGGGAATGTTTGCCTGGTTTGGATGCATCTGCATGGGCATGGCTGGACCAATAACAGGTTGGCTCACAGGGCCAGTTGGCATCATGCCTGGATGACTTTGCATTGGCATTATGCCAGGCATCATTTGAGGCTGCAAAGTACCCTGCTGCTGTTTAACTCTGTACTCTTCTATCAGTTCTGCATGCTCCTTTTGTTGTTTCCGGATCTAACACATAAAACACAAAACTGCAGTTGCTGAACAACCATACACATTGTTTCTACAATTATTGACAATTTATAAATGCACATGCAGCTATATCACCTGTTCAAGCTGTTTCTGCACCACACCCTGCTGCTCTGTGACATGTTTTAGTTGCTCAGCATCCTCCTCAGGAAATTCCCGTCCAGCCTTCTTAGCTGTTCTCTGCTTAGCCGACAAAGCCTTCTTTGACTTCCTGTGAGACCCAATCTGTTGCTCAAGAAACTTCTGCTGCATCTGAAGAAGCTTTTGGGTCTCACGAAGCCAGTCTTCATACTGTATTTTCTGGGCTTCATCTAAGAAATGAAACAAAACCATTAAGCTGAATAAATCTGATTTAAAAAATGCAGGCATTGGCCATATAAAAAAAAATTCATTAATTAAAAAAAAAAACTTACTGGTGAATCCTTGCCCAAAACTTGGAGGACTGGGTCTTGTCATGTATGGAGCCAGTTTGCCATCCTGAATAAATGGAGTAACTGTTACAACAAATGAATTTGTAATAATTTTGGAAAACGGGACCAAAAACCAGTTGTGTACCTGAGCCGGTGTCGCCTGTGGAGGAACACATGCTTCAGAACCCTGTGATCCCTGACTTGCTTGAGCATTCACTGGAAATCTGAAAGAAAACCAGACAAGTTTAAAGAATGCATAAACATTGCATTACACCAGAAATTGTTTTAATGAACAGGAATTTAAAATATTTACTTGTTCATGACCATCTGTGACATTCCCATATTGTTTTGAACCATTACTTTATTGATTCCTTTTAAGGCCACCATCTTTGCTTTCATGATAGGATCAGTAATGGCATCAAAATCTAAAAATAATAATAATATTTTTTACTTTCCAACAGACAGCATTTTTATTATAACTTTGGTTAGAGTGTTATATCAAATAAAAAAATCATGTACCAGACTTACCTATATTTGGGAAAAACGAGTCATTGGACCGCTGTCTTATCATAGCCTGCATCTGCTTCTGCTGCTGCTGTTCCTGCCTCTCCTGATCCAAAAGATCTTGCAGCAGGAGTGGCTGCTCCTCCAGGAGCAGCGGTCGATTCTGCTGGCCCTGTTGGGTCTGAGTAAGAATGCCAGATTGTTCCACTGAAAGCAGAGCATCCTTCTGATCCACTCCAAACGCAGAACCTGAAGGCTGATCCTGGATGGAACCTGAATGGACATCTAATGGACCCTCAGTTTGAGCAGAAACCATTTCTTGGTCTACAACCAAGCCAGAATTCACTCCTTGTACAGACATAGCTCCTTGATCTAGAAGAGCTGAATTAAGTGCCTGTTGTAGGCTAGGTTCTTGAAGAGTCCCTGGCTGACCACAGTTCTCTTGTTTATGTGACTTATTATCTGCAGGCACGTTGACCAGTAAGCTAGATAACACAGGAGTAGCTTCTGGATGGACACCAGATTTTGGAATGGCATCTGTGGTACCTCTGAAATCTTCTTGAGTAACAACTTTAGTGTTTGTGATTTGATTTTTGCAAGAATTCTCTTGTGATACACCACCATTGACTTCAATTTTAATATCTTTTTCTGATTTCAAATAAACCTGATTATCTTCTTCTTTGATGTTATCTAATGATAGTTCATGTTTTTCCTCAGCCTTTCCTTCTGCAGAAATAGAATCAGACGGTACATATCCATTGTTTGGACTTTCAGGCTTTTTCTCAGCCTGCTCCTTTTGAAGGTTAGCGCTATCGTTGTGGTCATCAATGGGATCACTGAGATCCAAATCCTCACTAAGGTCTAGGTCTGCATCAGTGTAGGCAATTATATCAAATTTCCCAGATGTCAAGAATATGTCATCTAAGTGCAGGTCATTAGCTTCCAAATCTAGATCTTTTCCATCATCTGCATCAAGATTTAGGTTCTCTAAATCTGTATCCACCAGGTCCTTAACCTCTACATCTTCAAGGTCCTTTACAGCTGAATCATCTGCATCAATTTTCTCCCCAGATCCTTCATTTAATGGTAAATCGACCTCACTTGATGGTCCGGAAGATGGTGCTGGAAAATTTGATGGGGCAGTTCCACCGAACGTCTCATTCGAAGCAGGTTGGCTCATCGACCTCATGAACGGAATTGGCCCGGTCCTTATTGCAACATTGGACTGATGCAAGTTTTCCATACCCATCGTACCATGCATATCTGCACCTACTCCCTGAGTTTGACTTATATTAGAATCCATGGGTTTAGGACCCTGATTGTTTGAAAAGCCCATTTCTGTTCCACTCATGAAACCTAGAGGTCGCTGAGAGGGTGATTCTATTCGATTTCCATGCATTACGGAAGGTCCAAAAGAAAGCCGCAACCTGCTCTCAGGAGGTCTGTGTCTGAGTTCTATAAAAGGTTGACCCATGATATTGTGTTGCTGCATATCCATGCCTTGATGCGGTAAAGGCTGTAGTCCCATTGGGTTACCTCCTAATGATTTGCCCAGATCTATAGACATGGACCTTCTCATTTGTGGATGACCTTCCATCATTGAATCTTGCATTTGATTGATGGGGGGTCTTAAACCAGGCCCTTGAACACCAGAGGGAAAGCCCAACCTGTAATAGATAAAAAAAAAAAACAAGATTATTATAATTTGTATTTTTATATTATATAAAGTACATTCTATTACAATTTCCATATACCTACCTAGGTCCTGGTTGCCTCAGGTTATTTGTGTCTCCTGGAAACTGAGGTCTTGGAAATTGCCCATCAGGAAAAGGGCCTCGCTGCTCTCCTGGGTATGGTCCATGAAACCTCTGGGGGCTTCGTACAGCTCCTGGACCAGGATATGGTGGAGGTGGTCGGTTGAATATGTCATTTTGCAGACATCTAGCTTCTTGACTCCAGTGTTGAGGGGTTCCTGGAGCTACAGGCACCGGTTGCTCCTGTGGGCTCTTTTCCTGACGAATGGCACTTTTCTGCTGCTGCTGTCGTAGAAGCAGCTCTCGGATACGTTGGCGCTATAACCAAAACAGTATAGAAATTAACATACTTGCAGAAAAAAGCTGACAAGATTATAGACCATATGTTGTATTTGGCAAACTGTACCTGTCTCAGCCTTTCCTCAGCTTCTGCAAGTGGAACAGTTTGAACATCTGGGTTCGTCTGTCCTATTGCTACAGTGGTATGTCCCAACCCTTGTTGCTCCCTATTTTCTGAAAACTGAGGGTGAGAATTCATGGGTGACTGTTCAAATGGGTCATGAACTGGAGTCTGGTTTGGCTGACTTGACGGTGACTGAGACATATTGTTTTCATCTGCCAGACCAGGGTGTCGTGGAGTCTGAGATCCTGGAACTGCTGGACTTGCAAATGTATCCTGCATCAAGACCTGAGGTGGTGAAAACGCATCCTGAGTGGGCAAGGATCCTGGTCGTATACCCTGCGCTGGACCTCCAGGATGAGGTGTCCTGGGGCCTTGTGCAAATGGATCATGGAGTAATGACTGAGTTACTCCCACTGGCTGAGCATGAGGGTCAGGTCCTCGTGGTCGAGTAATTGCAGGGGGATGATTAAATGGGTCTTGATTCCTTTGGTAATTTTGGGGTCTCGGGAACCTTTCTGGTACCCCTGGGTGTGGTGTTCCAGGCTGCTGTGCATATGGATCCAACGACATGGGAGACTGCATGCGATTCTGTGTTTGCTGTGAAGATTGGTTCATCATGATGGGATGTGGTGTGGCAGATTGGCGAGAGTAAGGTTCAGGGTCATGCGGTCTCGGAGTTCCCGGCATTCGAGCATATGGATTAGAATATGGGGACTGGGCAAAAGGATCACAATGAGAGAAATCTGGTCTAGGGGTTGAGGGGGTACGTGCATATGGGTTTCCAGTGGACTGATGTGCCATTGGCCCTGGCTGTGCAAAAGGGTGAGGCTGAGGTTGCCGTGTAACTCTTGTTTGATTTTCAAAACCTTCATTTATCAGAGGATGCGGAGTTAGTGGAGGATGTGCATACGGGTCATTCTGCTGACCCTGTGCAAAAGCTTCTGGGAGACGAGGGGGTACCATTGGTCTTTCAAAGGGATCCCCACTTGGTCTTCTTGAATGAATGGCTGCATTTGAGTCCTGAGGATGAGGTGGAGGCATGGGGGCTTTGAAGGGCTGGACAGACCCAGATTCATTACTTCCTGGGATTGGAGCGAGTAGAGGGCGGGCATATGGATCTGAAAGTATCATCTTGCCAGGAGGCATTCGTGGGTATGCCTCCTTTCTCATGGCTCCCCTGGAGAATGGATCGTGCCCTGGAGATCCAATTATATGTCTCCCTTCAACGGGCTGACCCATCCTGGGAGGGCACATAGGCTTAAGAAAGGGGTCTGTTGGACCTGCAGGCCTTGGTGTGTCTGGAGGCTTGGCATATGGATCAACATTAAGGGCTGTTGGTGAACCGATAGATTTCCCCCTATCTTCCGAGAGACTCCTGGGTGATATCCCAGATTCTGAGTTCCGACGGACAGCACCCGGGCCACTTGGTGGTGGTCTTGGCGTGCCGACCATTTTGGTATAAGGATCCCAGGGTGATGATGGCCTAGAACCAGAAGATCCTGGAGAGAACATCTGGGGGGACTGTGGCTGGGATCCTGAAGATGGAGGAGGAGGGTGCGGACGTAAAAAGACGTCATCTGGGGAACCCGCTGTGGGAGTTCCTGGGAGATGTGGTTTAGAGAACCCATTCTTGGAAGTGGACTGCATAGGAGACATGTTCCCATTGCTGGACTGTGATGAAGCTGGACTCTGGAGGCTACTGGACCCGTCAAGGTCGGTCTGACCCCCTTTGAGCTGCTGTTGTTGCTGTTGCTGCTGTTGAAGCTGCTCGTTCTTTACCTGCTCAAGTTTTTGTGTAGCTTCAATCTTGGCTTGTTGCTTACTTTTCTGTCTCATTTGCTGCAAAGAAGCACATTTGCTAAATATAAGTAAAATCATTTGTGAATTTAGCAAGCTACTATACTACTACTATGTAATGTTCTAAGAATTTACATAATTTTATTTCCCATCACGTTTATTTACTTCTTAGCAATCAGAATCACATACGTAATTAACATTCTTTTTCTAGGTTTTCTCAGAGCTGCCTAAATTACAGTTCTCACAACAAATTTATCAAAGCAACCATATATGGTTTAGTGAAGCTTATCACGAAGGCCACTAACTCAACACTTTTTGCAACGATTTCGTGTTTCAGCCTGTTTATTTGAGTCACAAAAGAATTGTACTTAACCTATAGGAGACAGAGGTAGAACAGCTGAATGGCAAGACAATTAAGTGAAATCTTTACAGTAAAGTGAGTTTCCATGACTGTTAATTCAGAACAGCTGCAGAAAGCAATCAACCACAGAGTATGCTTTTTTTTCCACTTGCCGCTGTTCTGCAGATTGGGTTTGATGAGACGATAATAAGGACATAATGGTAATGGAGTGATAAAAATACGAGCTTGAAGTGAAATGGATTTTCCAGGCTCCATGCCGATCATTGGACCGACTGGGCTAAAACAAAATGATTCCCTACGCTTACTGACAAAGAGGAATAAAATGGATTTGGAAACAAGAATCAGTAATTTAGTTTTAGAAAAAAAGTATTTAACTAAATAGCGGAAGACACTCAAAAATATAACATTTTGTTACACTGGCCATTGGCAAGAACTCAAGAACGATGGAGAAACGTCACATTCTTTTTGAACATGGCTACTATACATTTTGCCTGTCGTCCAGTCTTTCAAACAAAGTGTTTATTACAAGAAGAATAAAATAGCAAAAGAACAGTGGGATTTTAAATTGACAACGCTCCACTTCATCATGGTGAGTAGGCATGTATATGTGGACAGGACTCTTGCACGGTATACCAACAATTATTGTAGTCTAAAATAAGGATATGAAAGGCCACATTCTGAGCATAAATTGTTTCCATTAGGCAGGAGATATAGAACTTTTAAATGCAAGACCATTCATCTTGGGTTTTCCTTTGTTCCTACCTTAATAAGACTGCTAAATAAATAATGCAGCTATACGACATAAAATTCTTGACAAGGCAATCAGAAAGAGCTTGGTGTTTATGTCTGTATGTTATGTGTATGTTGACGGGAAAACGTATGCACTACTTGCACCCAAAGCAAAATTCCCCTTGGCGACAATAAAGTCTGAATAAAGCTTGGATATAATAGATATTTTTTGCTGTTCGTATGTCAATATGATCTGACTAATAAGACTCCGCATCGTTCAGCACAGACTTAAAGACCATACACACTTTCAAACACACTGTTCAAAGCTGGTTTCATATCAGGGCGTGCGCTGCACATTTAAGATTCTTCTATTCATTAAAAAAATAAACACCAGAGCACAACTGAATATATTTTCACACTCTGTCTTGTTTAAATACTGCTGAATCTCTGATTCTTGCGCACTGGGAACAGTTCGGGAGTGTCTAAAAATTGCACGACCTGGGCAAGTGTGTACGATTCTACAAAGGTTAAAGACGTCTACAGCTGCACTGTTGGGATGTTGTGAGCGTACAGAAATTATTTGATCACTTTTTATGGCTTATGTATATTATTAATGATTATTAATGATGCACATGTTTAAATGAGTGATTAGACATCATAAAACCCAGGAGTAGCCTTAGCAACTAGAGCAAGCTGTTGGAAAAAAACGCAACAAATTTTTTAATGATTGAAGCTATATTTGTCTCCACACCAAGGACACAGCTCAATTCTGAAAATAATCTGGCAAGTCGACACAATAAAGTCCTAGAAAATGATCTATCATCGGCCTAATCAGGCTAAATGGCCGACCAAGGACCAGGCATGCTATCAATGCTAGTGGATAGCCTATAATCTTTTCCTGAAGAATAACTACGGCTCTAACACGCCGTTAAAACATGTGTGTTGCTGATCTTGTTTTTCCCCCCAGAAGGCTTTACCTGTCTCATCTTCCATTCCTGTTCCTGTTCAGATTCCTTGTGCTTAAGAGGATCCCTGAAGAGAAGTTCAGGGTCCAGAGGAGGAATAGCAGGATCAAACACCTCCAAAGGCTGCGAGGGCTGTGGCTGTTGCTGCCTCTTAATCGTCTCGTTAGACATTTGGACTTTGTTGATGCGTAGCGCCGCTCTGTTATCCCGGGCTTTTTGCTGTAAGCGACATGTACGGTGTCAAAAAAACATGTTATGTTTTGGTGCAAATAATCCTCAAATGCACAAGGCTATTAATTGATTGTTTCAATTAGGCTGTAATTGGAGGATAGAGCGGGTTTAATCAAAGGTTATACCACATATGGAGCTCGGTCTTGGGCACTGGCTTTCCTCCACAGCTTGGCGATTTGTTTCACTCGTGTTTGCCAGTCTGCAAAATAAAAACAAAATTCTTCGCTCTTAAAAAAAAGAAGACAGCCGGATTTGGATAAATAAACGAATATATTACAGGGATGAGCCACACCCACCTGGGTATTCCTCTTTGAGATTGGGGAAGTTGACATTCGTGTAGAGGACTGGGGCGACAGTAGCGAGTTCTCCCAGTGTCTCCTCTTTCTCCCACTTTAGCATGCTCTTCTGAGCCGTGGATAAGGAATCCGTCTCTCCGTCGGCCGCAGGAGCCGGAACCGGAACAGGACTGGAACTTGGACCTGTGGCCGACCAAGGACCAGCTGCATCCCGTGACATCGCACCAAACTTCCTGTCCCTGTTCAAAGAGCGAAACCAACATTACAGTACAGCGAGTTACACAAATTTAAGGTCTCTTCTAAAAGGTAATGGACGCCAGCTGTATTGTTGTTGTGAGGTCATCATGACGAGGGTGGAAAATGACCTAAAAACACTTGATACACTTGCTGTTCGACACAAAAATATAAAATGTATTTGAAATTATTTCCTTTAATAATAAACCTAGGAGTGTTTAACCTCAGTGCTCACCTCAGATTGTCAGAAAAAGGCATGCGTTGCATAGGAGGGAAGTTTCGCCCTACGTCCGCCCCGGGAGGGAACTGCTGATTGGGGCTCATTAGTCCATTTATCACTGGCATTCTGGGAAACATTCCTAATGAGGATAAAAATAAAACAATTGCGTAACACTCAAACACTCATCAATTAAAAGTCTCAAAAGTTTTTCCTTTTCAAATTGGTAAAAAAAAAATATTGTGGGAGTCTTTTAGGTTCCTCTGTTTTTTATTCCTGTTTGTTTTTGGTCTGTTTGTTTTTCATTTTTTTTGTATAAAATCTGTTACTAATTGTTACTGCATAAAATTTTGGTGCAATATGCCAACTGAACAGGAAGGGGCGGGGCATGTAGGAGGAGGCTGATCGCTTAATTTGGATGTTGACGTAAACAAGATTTCTTACTGAAAGCAGTACTATTACCACTAACTACAACAATAAATACAAAATGTCCTAACATATCTAAACAAATTTAAAAAACATATATATTTTTTTATATTTAATATAAAAGAGAAACAAACACAACAGAATAGGGTTACGGTTACGGTTAGCGTTATTTAGATGTATTGATGTTACACTCTCAGGGGTTTGATCTGATCTGACGTGCAGGATGGTGCCGGGTGGCGTACCTGAGTTGATCTGGGTGGGCGGAGGCCCCTGTCCTGGATGCCCGTGTATGGCGTGCGTTCCCTGGGTTTGGGGAGGAGCTTGAGTGGTGCTGGGGCTCAACACGGCGGTGAAGAGATCCTCGACATCCTTTCCCTCCAGCTCTGTTAGGACATTAGTATTTATGACACACAGCACATCTACACTTCAGCTTTTTACACTTTCATTATTATTATTTTTGGGGGGTTCTCCTCCATAGTCCAGATTCAGCTTGTTTTTTGTTACGTAAACTCTTACATTTAGCTAAATCATGTAAATTGTTGTTAAATAGCCTCAAGCATTTCCATAGCTTAAGTAAATTTGACTAGCTGACCAAACCTGACAAGCAGACAAGGTTAAACAGATGTCCAATTGGCTACATTAGCTAGCTAGCTATATTGGCCAGCACTTGGTTGGAGGGTAAAGTTATACATTTATTTTAGATTGCAAGTATTCCCATGGTGTACGCACATTTACCCAGCTGTAGCAGAACTGTGGAAAACTAGCATTTATTAGCTAGTTACATCACTCACATCATCAGTGCAAGCTGAGTACCTCTTGAGCAATTAGAAATATTCCTAAGGTATACCTAAATTAAATTGTCTAGCTTTGTAACATGTAACAGAACCTAAAAAGTTTAACATGATTAACATATCAACTAGCAAATATCAAAATAATAAAACTAGTTTTGCTAGTTAGGTAGGTGGATGGCGCTGGTGTCTCTTTGTTGGAAGGTAAAGTTTAGCTTTATTTTACTGATTCTGAGGTGCTTGGTTGCAGCATTGAAGTATTCCATATTTTGCTAGAAATCATGCTTAAATCTAGCCAACTAGAAGGTTTCTGGTTAGGAACACTCCCGGTGTTACATGATCAAACTGTAAAACAAAAACAGTGAAATTTCATACCTGGAATTTTATACAGTCTGCTCAGGATGGATTCTGTAAGAACAAAACAAATCTACGTTTAGTGTTTCTAAAAAAAAAAAAAAAAAAATCCTCTTTACATTCCTAAAGAACGCACTGACCGTCCGTCACCATCTTGTCCAGTTCGGGGCTCAGGATGCCGTCCAGCGGCTCGTCCTGATGAGACACCCGTCCCTGGTTCGACTGAGAAGAAACCGAAGGCTCTTCTGTAAGAGGAGCAACATCCAGGTCAGCCGAAGAACCAAACAAATGAAGAAAAAAAAAAACAATCCCTGCATCTAACAAAATAAATCTATTAAATATATTTTATGTACTAAAAAATATCATAATTTTCCAGAGTATTTTCTATACGCACTGTACCAATACATATTAATGGACAAATTTTCTGGACTTACTGTATATCTTGTGTTTTCCTAACAACACGACATACTTTAATTTCCTCACTGTATTATTATTATTATTATTATTATTATACAGACTAATCTACCCAAGAATATTTTATTCCCCAGACGAATCTACAACTGTAACAAACTTTCTCCTTTTACGTACCACTTAAAGATTATTTTCCAGCCTATACAACATCTGCGAGAGGTGTTCATTCAAGTCAAAGCGGGACTTTCAATTGTGCAGAATAAAGTAAAAAACTCCCTTTATTTCTCTATATAATTCCCTGCTATACTAATCCACTTAATCCAGTGTTTCACTAGTGCTTGGACACCATCAATGTACAAAGGTTTCATGATCGGACTGCCTCCTTCACGTCTGAAACACTGGCCTCCCAGGACCTCCTTTAATGACTCAGACGAGTGGAAATGGCTTGGGGCGAGGTCAGGAGCGTACGGGGGATGTGGCAATAACTCCTACCGAGTTCCTGTAATGTGTAAGTGAATGATTCCCACAGATAGACGCGAATCTTCCGCAAGCTGGGGACGTCATTTTCAAGGATCAGGCGTTCCACTTGATGAAAGTTCATGGAAACAACCGCAGTGGGCTCCGAGCCACCTGGGCCGGGATCGCCATTTACGGACGTACGGCTTTCGTTAAAACGTTTGCACCATTCAAATGTTTTACTGCAGCTAAGAGTCCCATCACCCCACTGTGCCTTGTCCCAGTTTGACTTGAATGCCCATCGTATAATATATTTTCCAGATTTTTCTGTGTCCCTGTAATATTTAGACAAACTCTGCCTTTAATTGCGTCATGAGCTTATTGCAACATGACAACAATTAAACGGTTAATGACTAAACATAGTGCACTTGCAAACAAAAAAGCTGTGAGTGCAGATCGCACAGCTGCCAGGCAGCAAAACCCTCAGCGCTCATTTGCTCAGATTGCTTAGAATGCTTAGGTTGGATCCTGTCTCGCTTGGATATATAAAAAAAAAAAAAAGAAAAATGTGCCAAATGAAATAAATGACACCTTTGAATGTCTGGGCACCCACATCATTTCATTTTTGGCTTCTGTATTAAAAAAAAAAAAAAAAAAAAAGAAAAAGTATGAATTCTGGGGGGACACAATAAAAATGAAAAATGAAAAAAAAAAAAAAACCTTGAGCAGGATTATGTTATATAACATGTCAGCCAAAAGACATAAACTCTTGGCTCCGAATGTCAATAATATCCCAGTGAAGTTAATAAAATAAAATAAAATAAAAGCAAGGCCTGCTCAGAAATCCAAGGCTGCACACTGATCCATGGTCTTTCTGAAGCCAAGGCCTCCGGTAGCGCTGTACAGACAGGAACAGGAGCATTCTTTACCGAGCTGATGAAAGCATGAGGAATGTGGAAGGCCACCGCTTCGCTAAAGGGGCTGTGCTCTGTATAACAGATTTGTTTGCTGTGGCTGTTAAAGGAGTGTCCTTGGCTATGGTTTTCACTGAGTGTAGTGTCATTCGGGAACATTAATTTGGCAGAAAAGAAGAGCGACACTTACTTTAACTAACTAAAGCTGAGCAGAGTGAACGCATATGTATCAGTTTAAATAAAAGCACGAAGCTGGCTGTGTAAATTATTAGAGGGGATGAAGAGGACTCTAATAGGAGTTATTCAGAAGGTCAATGCATGCGGCAAGTTTCTTTACATGTCAAAAGTATTCAGCGTCCTGTGTGGTAGGGGCAATTTATTTGCCAAGTTTGTTTAGAACCATAACAAAATCTTAAAAAACAAGAAAAAAAAACAAGAAAAAAAAAAGCATTGAATCTGGATACTTACAGAACCGCGATACCAAGTATCAGGTATCGTGACAGTATCGTATCGGGTGATCCCTAGTGATTTCCGTCCATGTGCTGTATCCATATTTACTATAACTACATGATCTCTATTTGCCAGGCTATACTATATCTATATTCCATGTTTTTTAGACTAAACTATATCCTACAGTCCCCCCCAGGACTATACTACACATTTCTTTTTCCCAATATACACAATTTATACATACAATTGTTAATGCACATGGCTTTGGCCAGACTACACTATCTAATATATGTATATTTACCTATACAGATACTAAACTCATCACACTGATATGAAGACGTATGCTAATGTTAGTTTGATAACATTGAAAGTTTCATAAAGGTACAATCAGGAATTGGCATAAACTCAGCAGCTGTAATTCAACCAACAATGTTATATCTCAGTAAGGATACTCACAGCCAAAGGCATTATAGAAAAAATAAAAAGCAATAAAAGCAAATCTTAGGAAATGATTTTAACAGAAAAAAAAAAAAAATCAAGCTGGAAAAGATGATTCCGGCTTTGAGGCTCTTACCAAACGGAGAGGGAGAGCAGTCAACCTGGAAAGGGCAAAAATCAAGACCTACAGGGACCCAAACCAAAGACAATGAGTGAGAAATAAACCCGGAAATGAGATATAGAAACAAACAAAAAGACAGAAAGAAGGGAATCAACTTAAACAGATAAACCTTAACTTAAAGTAACTTAAAGTGAAGCAGAAATATAATGAGGGGAGCGCGTGCAGAGCCCAAAACAGGTCGAGTGAAGGAGTGAAAGCGCTCGCCTGGACAGAGCTACAGCACGAATGTGATAATGTCAGAGCGACTGCGATTGGCCTACCGGACTCCTCGGTCTGCTTGCCCATGCTATCAGACAGCATTCCCAACAGCTCGGTGTCCGACTTCAGCACCTCGGACAGATCCACCAGGGGCTCCTCACAACTCCCTATCGATAAAATAACACTGGGTTTGAAGATGATGATTACGTTTAATTAAGTGCATTTTTTTTTTTAGTTCCAATCCATCCTATACAGATTAGGTACGATGCGGCTCGAACGATTCCGCGGACCAGGTCCGACGCTGCCTGTGAGCCGACGTTCCTTTGATTTTCTGCTCACAACTTTAGAGCTCAGTCAAGTTGAGGTCATGGTTAAAAGTAGGAAGCCATTTTCTCTCATTCTAACTGAAGTGTTATGTTTAGGATTTCTGGAGAGTTATGTTAAGTGTTATGTTTAGGATTTCTACGTAATGTGTCTTACGTAGCGCTGCAGCTTTACTGGGATGCGGCGTAGACGTGCAGAGAGAGGCGTTGGAGGGCAGCTTCATCGCACCGGCGTTCTGCTGCTTCCTGTCCTTATCCTCCTGTAACAGACCCGTGGTCTCCTGCCTGCTCTGCTTGCTTTTATCCAGGAGGTCTCTACCGAAAAAAGCCTCCTGGAACACACACACACACACACACGCACACACACACACACACACACACACAGAACGAGGACACAGATTATGATATTGTTTAGTACATTCACACACACAATGCTGCAGGCCCTATTAACCCTAAGAGTAACTTAAGAGTCACTTTACACCTAAAAAATATGGGGGTTTTTCCCAGAATTTAATAACACATCTAAGAGAAATGTCGATATTTTCTATCGATTTGAACACTGGGCCTTTTTGATGTCTATAACAGCTACGTGCTAGCTGGCTAAAGCCTCATCTTTTTTAGCACAGGTTTTCTGAGGTTGCCTAGGAACAGTTTTCTCATCAACTATTTGTGATTTACGTAAAAAAAAATTTCCCTAAAGGAATTTGTAAAATCATTATTATTAGCGCCACATTCTATAGCAGCCAATGCTAAGTGTGAAAAAGAGCCATTTCTCACTAGCCAGTTAGCATTCCTTTTTACCAGTCAGATTTTACATTTTTTTTGGTATTTGTTTCTAACAGTTGCCTAGCAACAATACTTTCTATTATTCATACGTATATGTTGCCTAGCAACAGTTTTCTCCTGGATTCATAAATGAGCAAGTTTGCTTTTTTTGCTTCACATGCTAACATGTCTGCCGAGTACTAGAACAAATTAGCAACAATTATTATTATTATTTTATTTATTTACCGACAAATCTGAGAGAAATATTGTTATTTCACATGACTTTGATTAGTTTTTTTATTTCATTGTGCGTCTTTAGTCCATACTGGGGTTGTGCTAGCTAAATGATTAGCACTGCTTCTACTAGCAGAAACATTTCACACACTTGATTAACGATAACAACAAGTTCTGTTGTGTTGATAATTATATAAAACAAAATGTATTAAAAAGATATATTTTAAAGTGTATTATAAATATATATATATATTTTTTTTAATTGCATCACCAAACGGCATTGATGAGGAAATAAAAATCGTATCGTTCCATAAACATTTCATGAAATATTTCTTTGTGTTTTTGTGTCAGTGTTACAAGGCTAATGCAGCTAACTTTGTTAGCTGAAGTAAAATTCAGCAAGCACATGATGAATCATTTTCTACTTTTTTTTCATGGTGTGGAAACTCATTTAGTTGCAGCACTAAACAGTAAAAGCTTTTATTTTTAATAATTTATTATTAGAGAAAAAAGAAGAAGAAGAAGAAGAAGAAGAAGAAAGCGAGTTAGCGCTGACGGCTAGCATTAGCTTAATGCATCTCAGATTTTCCATCTCCCTCCCGCTCTCTCTCTTCCTTCTCTTTTTGTCTGCTTTTAGACTGCGGCTAATTCACGTCAAGGCTGAGCTCGGCTTTCAGGCGTCCATTTGCAGCAGCAGCAGCAGCAGTAATAGAGGACGAGGAGGAGGAGGAGGAGGAGGAAGGACATCACCGCTCTTTCCCTGTGGACTCCTCACGTCAGCTTCTATTAGACGGGTACGAACCCCAGCTGTGCTTTCTCTCGAGTTAGCTAAAGCGGTTGCCTAGCAATACTTCTGGAAACGCTGTGTGGTTTTGTGTATATACTGTACATATATATATATATATATATGCGCATGTGTTCACAGGTGGGAAAAAGAATGCTTGCAAATATTAAAATACTGTAAAAAGCTTTGTGCAGGTCTGCGCTGGAATCCTGACAGACAGGTCATAGACACGCCCCCATGTTCCCTTAGCTCCACCCCTATCTTTACTCTTTATGTGTGTACACAGAACGAGCAGAAAATACCTACGAAGATTCCGGGAGGCAAAACATAGAGCAGGTCTATGGAAATCTGAAGGGGGTGGAGTCTAAATTCTACTCTAATTGGCAGTACCTGCAGGTAGGTAGGAAACGCTTCTTCTAGCTTGGTCTTCTTTTTCCTGTAGCGCTTCCGCACTTTGACCTCTGGATTTTCAGGCAAGTCGGAGATAGAAGGTTTCTCGTCCAGCGGCGCGTATGGCATCAGGTCGGCCCAGCCTGTGGACCCGGACGCGCAAAAAGCCATCGTCAATATATTTGTAATTAAAAAATTTATATATGGTTTAAAAACAGTAAGGTTTCTTAATAATTTTAATACTTTCTTTTTTGTCCTGCTGAATTACTAAAGTGCTTGCTGTGAAAAGCAAAATGGGTTCATACTGTATACAGAAATACCCATATATTATATTTTAATAAAATTTATTTCATTAATTGCGTCAGGATGATCATTTGGCATAAAACCTGTGCAGATTGGATGGTCGGCTATGGCTAAGGTTTTACATTTATATTTCTAGTCTCCTCATATTGTGTTACATCTGACTTATCTTTTTTTTATTACACATATCACATAATGATATCTATTACACATTCCTGCCTTTTGTCAATCTTGCAAATCGAAGGGTAACTTTATGATCTATCATTAATAATCCTCAAGAACAAGCAAGAAAGGACTGAGAAATCTGTTTTTAATAAGAATCTGCCGCCCATGGTGATTTGTGAATTATGAACAAATCATTTACATGAGTTAGGTTAATCAATTAATATTTTTTTAACATATTTTTATTTGTATGCACACTTCTGGAAAAGAAAAATGTATGATGTATATTACATTAATATAATAACATAATCATATTATCATCACATATATCAAAATATAACATACTGTATAGCAATAAAGTTTTTTTTTTCTTGAAGTGTGCATACTTTTTTTGGCTGACTCTGTGCATATACAGTATGTATTTTATTAAATAAATTTTGACAGAGTGGTGTGATGAAGCGGAGTCACTGCTACTAGAGAAGAGGGAAATATTGATTCAGTTACATATTGTACATTATAGTGCGAAGATTTAGGCATCGCCCCACTGATCCACCCCCCCCCCCAATTTTTTTTTTAACTTATTTTCTAATTTATACATGTTTGCATTATAGGTGGTAATATGTTGCAGTTCCTCCATGATCCTACAGGTGGCATCACCCAAAAAATTTCCAGATTGGCAGCACACCTTGTGTGGTAGGAGCGAATCATTTGGCAAGTTT
This sequence comes from Clarias platycephalus, assembly GCA_030068275.1. Taxonomy (NCBI): domain Eukaryota; kingdom Metazoa; phylum Chordata; class Actinopteri; order Siluriformes; family Clariidae; genus Clarias; species Clarias platycephalus. The sequence continues at coordinate 33,283,097 of JAQQZT010000001.1, forward strand.
GTTTAGAATTGTAACAAAGTCAAAGAAATTTTAATATTGAATCAGGATATTTACAAAATCATGATTCTTACAGAATCGCAATACAGATCAAGGTGGTGTGATGATGATATATCGCGTGGTCCCTGGTGATTCCCATCCCCTAATGTTCAGATGTGTAAAGTGTCTACTATATTTAATTTGAACATTTTTTCAACATAGAATTTATTGCACTTTAATGCACATTTTCGCTCTTATCTTACCGCACGTTTCAGCCGTAAAAATGTGCTATCGTATAAACAATGGTGTTGGACTCCAGTTGCTCATACTTTACTAAAGAACTGAATGATTAAAGTTTATATAAGGCCAACAAATTAACATTATAATTCAGCAAATCAAGTAAATCACAACTCTTAGAAACTGACTCATTTGAACTCAATAAACTTACTCATGATGATCTCGAAAAACAAGAGATAAACCTACGATTAATGAGTCAACATAGCAACGTTATAGACGTGGGTTTATAATGAAACGATTTGAGTCACGTTCTGACCGTCATCTCTCCCCTGCTGCGTTTCGGACACGGAGCCGCTCGAGTCCTTCCTGCTCAAAGCCGGTTTGGCTTTGCTTTGGCCCGTTCGGTTCCTCTGCCTCACCATAAAGCCTCCGATACCTGCAGAGAAAAACCAGAAACTTAGCCAAGCATGGAAGTGGTGGAGGTGGTGGATGTTCGGTCATTCCTGAGTCTCACAAGAGGATCCAGTTGTTAAATCTGGACTACTGGTTTTACTGGATTATGTGGCTTTTATTTTCCACATCACTTGCTCTCACCGGGCCGATACGGCTTCCTCTTCCTCTTCTTACAGCCATCGCCTCCTTTAGACTCGTCCTCACCTACCATCTCTCTTTCTGGGCTCGAGTCGGACTTTCCTTCTCCATCCACGAGCTCCGTTTCTGCAGCAGGATACACGTACATAGACCTTCAGATACCCATGAATACACTGCATGATAAACATTACACCTTTCCTTAATTGAGGACTCAAGAGCTAAAAGCATCTAAAGATCTAAAAGCAAGACCTCTGCTGTCGTCGAGGTCGACATCTCGGGAGAGCTCGCTCTGAGGATCCGACGGCGTCTGCAGCACGGCCACGCTGTTCTGGTTGATGATCTTCAACGTGAGCTTGGGCTTGGTCTTCCTTCGCCTAGAAGCGGAGTTGGCCAGGCTCTGGAGCTGTGACAGACCTGATTCGGTGAGGCACACGCCGTCCTGTGTGTACGTTCTCATTAAACCTGTTGGGGGAGAAAGAAAACGGAGAAGAAAAAAACAGGGACGGACCTTTAGTCGAGCCTTGTGGGACCTCAATGAAGTTTTAGTGTATAATGATTATTTTTCGAAATCCTCCCATGATGGATCAATCTGTCTCGTTGAATGAATCTCATGCGAAAGCAATATTTATTTAACCAAATTAAATAGTAACTTATTCAAAAGATATTATAAAGACATATTCTTTTACCCAGATCCCTCGGCTTTGCAGAGATGTGCGGAGTAACAGGAAGCTCAGGAAAGAATTCCACATGGGGTTTGGGTGCTGGTGCTGTGTGGAAGAGAGACAGAGCAAGACAGATAGAGAGAGAGAGAAAGAGAGAGAGAGATGAGTGCAAAAAATAGAGATAATTTGTGATAATAAGTAAGAAAAGAAACCACCATGGGCGGCAGGTGGCTTAGTGGTTAGTATGGTCGGCTTGCGCCGTCAGGGTCCAATTCCTGCCTCGGTGTCTGTGTGCATGAAATTTGCATGGTCCATCCCCACCCCCCACCAGTGCTTAGTGGGTTTCCTCCGGGTGCTCTGGTTTCCTCCCACAGTCCCAAGAAATGCAGATAAGGCTAATTGGTGTTCCCAAACTGCCCCGGACTGTGTGAATAAGCATGAGTGTGTGCATGTACAGGGTGACTCCAGGCCCCCTGCAACCATGAATACAGGATATTATGGTAAGGATGATGAGTGAGAGAGTGAATGAGTGAGAAACCCACCATGCGTGTGTCATGCTGTTGCAGTAAAATAATCAATGATGAGGTGGTGGGGTAGATTTTTTAAACTTTATCGTTAATTCATATTAAGTTTGCATTTAAGGAGGTAAAAACTAATTATTTACGAAGTCTATTTAGAATTGTAACAAAATCTAAAAAGAAATGTAATTTTAAAAAAATCGGGATATTGATAAAATTGTGATATTTACAGAATCGCAATACAAATCATATTGGCACTAAGGTCTGGGAGATCACTGGTGATTCCCCTCAAACGGCTACCATACGTATAAAGTTATTTATTTTCCCCTTAACACATATCCAAATTTAGGAAAGAATGTCTCGTCATAGTTCGAATAAGAAAAGAACCCCAAATAAAAACAAAAACAGCTGAGGTGTCGGGAAAAGCGCCAACATCAGAATCCTTCCGTAAACGCTGAATCCATAACACGCGATCTGTTTATTAAGTCCCTTTGGATGAGCCGTTACTATGGAAACATGTGAGGTTTGTTATACAGGGGAATGTATAGGGGTAGATTTGCTGACAGCGTAACAAAAAGAGCAGAAAAAGAGAGTGTGTGTGTGTGTGTGTGGGGAGCATAACACAGCGAGGGTCTCCACTACCTGGAGAGAGCGGGCCTTGGCCTTGGCACAAACTGCAGTCGAAGCTGGTGTCGGAAATTTTCTCCACCTCCTCCTCGGAGTGGAAGCCCTGGCACGAGGCGTGCATCCATCTACAGATGACAGTAGGAGGAATTTTTAGTCTCAGAAAGAAACACACTAACGTTTCACACACGCACTTGTCTCAAAGAACACACACACACACACACACACAGACCTGTCACACTGGCGGCACTGCAGGATGACCTCGTCCTCGCTGTAGTCCAGCAGACAGACGGGGCAGGAAGTCAGGCTGGCACACAGCGCACACTGAGTGTAGTTATTCTGCCAATCGCACCTCAGCCCGGGCGAGGTGGCGCCACACTGGGTGCACGATACACACCTGCAAGAAACAGGACACGCCAATACACTCCGTCACAACACACGTTATCCCGTGGCACTTCCCATGATTCCAGCACTACCAGCGGTACTACCATTTGCACTTCCAGCTGCCGCTCGGGACGTTCTGAAGGGGCGGGTCCAGGCAGTAGGTGTGGTAGCTGATGTCACACTCGTCACACAGCAGGAGGCGCCCGGGGTCGCTCGCCTGGCCGCACGCCTCGCACACCGTACACTCCAAACACCGCCAGCCTTTACTCAGGACCACTTTCGTGATCTGCACCACACACACACACACACACACACACACACACACACACACACACACAAAGATTTTCCAGATGGATTAAGGTCACAGCTGTAGTGAAAGCAATACGGAGAGTGTAACTATGGCAACACTGGGACAAACACTAAACCAGACTGAAGAATCAGGTGAAGTCGAAGTGCTACGATCTAGTGACAGCGTAGAGGTTTAACGAGGTGACAGTGACCTGTGTGTGTGTGTGTTACCTTGATGTTAACGCAGTACGGGTGGTAACACTGTCCACATTGGGCGCAGGCGAGAAGGCGGCCCTCCACTCCCTGCCCGAAACTCCCACACACCACACACATGTCCTGGGAAAGACCAAAAAAAAAACATAAATAACAAAGTGCACTGGGTTTTAATCATCACGTTTCAACCAATCAGAACACGGAATCCGACCTGTTTCAGCGTAAAGGTGTCCGTGCTGGAGAAAATCACCACCGTGTTGTGCATGGAGTTCTCTTCTTCCTCTCGGAACTGGTAGATCTGCGGCTCCATGGCGCCCACCTGTGGTGAAAAAAATTCGCAGTTATCCGCGATCCTTTTACAAATTATTATATATACATATCACACGTAAGCACTAGCTAGTAATGTGACGTACTCGCGGCGCTGGAACCGGACCCACTCCATTCTTCATCCTGGATCGGCCACGCCCACCTCTACCTGTAAGCCATGCCCCTCTGGGTCTCCTCCTGCAAGGGAATCCTGATCCCCGACCCTGTAATGTACACACACACACACACACACAGAGATAACAGATAACGAGATCAGTCCCTGCGTCTTACGGTATAATACCGCTGAGCCTAACAAGTACCACGAGCGCCCCGCTTTTGGCTTAGCACTGAACGCTAAATCTGCACCTTACGATTGTTCAGACCATAAACATCACCCAGGTCGTCTTCTTAAATCTGACACGGACTGACGTGACCTCATACCATCTCCACTAGTCACTTTAAAGAGAGGGGAAACCAGGACACTGATGGGCGTCAGTGCCATTTTCTCTGCGAGTGCTTTATGGCTGAAGCGCAGGGTGAAGAGGTTACAGGCGAGGATGGATAACATGACCACCTGAACACAGCCACAGCGCGATGATGCGGTGACATGACGTGACAACCAGAGGACTAAATAAGACCGAAAGATCTACCTTCACGTCTTATTGTCCGAATGACGGTTCTGAATGGATCAGTCTGATTATATTCGTCTGTCTGTCTGTCTGTCATTTGTTTATGTTGGTTTGAATGCGTCTGTCTATCTGTGTGTCTGTCTGTCTGTCTGTCTGTCAGGGTTGGACACGCCTATCTTTAATCTGTCTCTCTGTGTTAGTCTGTATGTGTCTGTCCTTCTGTCTGTGTTGGTCTACATGTCTTTCTTTCACCCGTCTTTTTAGACTGGTCTACATGCATCTGTCTACCTTTTACCAGTCTGTCTGGCTTTAATTGACCTGTCTTTCTGTCTTTATCTGTCCATGTTGGTCTATATGGGTCTGCCTGTCTCTGCATCTGTCTGTCTGTCTCTCTCTGCCCGTGTTGGTCTATATGTCTGTCTTTCTAGGTTTGTCTACATCCATCTGTTACCTTTCACCAGTCTGCCAGTCCATCTTTCATCTGTCTGTCTGTCATCTTTCTGTCTGTCTTTCATCTGTCTCACTCTATTGGTCTAATTGTGTCTGTCTGTCCATCTGTCTTTCTCTGTTTTGGTCAATAGTGGGTCAATAGTCTCATTTCTCTCTTTGTTGGTCCGTATCCATCTGTCTTTCTATCGATCTTTCATCTGTCTGACTTTCTGTCTGTCTGTACCTGATTATACAAGTCTGTCGGTGTGACTATATTTTATCCGTCTGTCCATGCTGGTCTTCATGTCTGTCTGTCTGCTATCCATCTCTATCTTTATGTCTGCGTCTAATCATCTGTCTCTGCGTGCCAGTCTATGTGGCTTTACACCAGGCTTTGTCTGTCTACTCACCGCCTGAGCGTACCGGCCCATTTCTCAGTCACCTGTCTGTCTGATCATCATCTGTCTGTCTACCTGTCGTCATTGTAATGCGGATTAAATGCACAAATTGCGTATTAATTAACTCTTTAATTAATTTATTTACATACACATATATACGTATGTATGTATTAACCCCTCGGAGTGTGAGAAGAGCGCCTGGAAGAAAGGTCTCAGGCTGATGGGGGAATGGGAGAGTGTGAGATGTAGTTACCACACGGATGCTCCAGACGCCCATGTTCTGGTCCTGTCTGCTTTTTGGGCCGTCCCAAACCGGGTACGGAAAGGGGGAGCTCAGTCTAGGAGACGCACTCCATCCTCCCTGAGAGTGAGGTGGGCGAGAGAGAGAGAGAGAGAGAGAGAGAGAGAGAGAGAGAGAGAAAGAGGAGGATGTGGGCGAGAATCATGCAACAACTTAAAAGAATCAAGGGCAATCAAAGAAAGGCATTAACACACAAACACACACGCAGTCATGGTTATAACGAAGAGCTGGAGTTATGGAGACGAGCGCAGGCACACGGAGAACGAAGGCTACTGCGAGTGATGTGCTCAAAAAAAAAAACCTCTGCGGGAACAGGAAGGGGCGTGGCTACCCGGGGGGGGGGGGGGGTGAGCGGCCCGCTTCCCTCTCTGTGGTGAACCACAGATGATGTGATGATGTCAGCGAGAAGTGTTCAGAAGACGCAGCAGCATGCGAAGCACGCAAGCGCATCTCTGCCTACACACTTACACACACACACACACACACACACACACACACACACACACACACACACTCCTGTCGAACCAGAGCCCTCAAACGTTTGCTAGAGTAATTAAACTGCAGCACTAATTATGAAGAATTTACTTTACAGCGCTACACTCATCTTTTGTGAAGTCGTTCATGGTCGAGTGTTTGTTACTAAGGAAAAAAAATCTGCCTCAATCAGTTACATTTGTATACAATTAATAAATGTAACTATTATTATTATTATTATTATCATTATAATTTGGATTTTATATACAATTTTATTTATTTATTAAATTTGTTAAACTTATTATAGTTATTATAATCGTTTTTGTTTGATTTTAACACCAAAAATACAACAAAGACAAAAAATAATTTAGTGCACTATAATGTAGTTATTAACATTTCTTTTAAATAATTAAACAAATCCTCTTAACGTTTTTATTAAACTAAGAATATTTTAAAAATTTCATTAAAAAATCATCAAAATTTTTTTCCAAAAAAAAGGAAGAAAAACTAATTGATTTAAAGTTAATTTAAGATAATTTAAATAAATAAATAAATAAATAAACACAGAGACATAACTAAAATAAATAAATTTTATATTAACAGCTATATAAATAAACTTTATATATAAAATAACTGACCAAATCTTAAATCCAAGAACTTTACAATTGCGTTTAACTAGTTACTAAATAATTAATGTGATATAAGTAAAACAAAAAGAACAAACTAAAGTAGAGAAATAAAACATTAACCTTAGAATGACTACTACTTATTTATTTATTTACATCTGCAATTTTTTTTATTTATTTATGATTATTTTCCAGGTAAGTGGCGCTAATCAGATACTAATTTTCTCACCTAATCTTGCCAACTTAAATAGAAATAATAGCAATTGTTAAAAATAGTTTTAATAAACAGGCTAACGAGACCAGTGAGGTGTATATGAGATGAAGCCACCTGGAACGATAACAAACGAAGAGCGAGTTCAGGAACCGGATCTGATCGAACCGTTTCAAGCAAATTAATAAAAACGCTCACAACCCCTCAACAGCTCTCCGGATTGAAAAACATATCAACACCATGGAACCGTCTTCACTCACAGGTTCCTCAAACCCTCTGATGCTCAGAAAAATGCAACGAGGTTCCAGAGACACCTCAGAGATTAGAACATTATCATTTTTTCCGAACCAGTAGGTCCTACCTGCTTGACCCTGGGTCTTCCGGGTGAGAACTTCCTCTTGGAGATGGCGGGTTTACCCATGCCGATTTTGGGCGTGAGTGGTATGAAAGTGGCTGAAGGCACGTTGCTGGTTGGTTCCCCGAGAGCAGACTGGTTTTGGGGGTTGATTACGGAGCAGTGGAAACTCTCTGGCTGCCTGACCACTGACGGCTTCAGTGACGTTCTCTCTTCCACCAGCGAGCTCAGCTTCGCCAAGCTTCTCTCACCATCCATACTGAAGTCCATCATCTGACCAAGATCTTCAGAAGATTTTCTATGCTCCTCCACCGGAAACTCGCTCTTCCGCACCGTGAGGCCTTTCTCATGCTCCTTCACTGCATGGCTTTCACATCGCGCCACCACGTGGCCTTCAGAAGAAACCTCTGTTTTGATACCGTCAGATGCTCCTTCATGTTTCTCTACAGAGAAACTTTCAGAAGACTTGTTACATTCCTCAGCAGTTCCCTCCTGCTGCTCCATGAGGAGGCCTGCACAGGACTTAGCCTGTTCATCCACCAGCATGGCGTCAAAATAATTTCCCTTCAGGCTGTCTTCTGTAGACGTGTGATGTTCCGGCGCCGCAGGATCCTCCGTGACACTTTCTCGCTCCTCCAACGTAAGAGGTTCTAGCGATCTTTCAGCTTCCTCAGAAAACTTTTCTCGCTCGATGGGAGTGACGCTCTCTGACTTTTTCTCCTCAAAGAGGCCCGTGTCTTTCTCCTCCTCTACCTTTGGCACAGAATTCGCTTTATCCTCCACGGACGCTTCTTCAACTGCACAAAACGATATGTCCATCGCTTCCTCGTTAGAAGGTTCAGAGATCGATGTGAGGTCTTTGGTGGCTGGTGTGATGCTTTTCTTCTCCTCCAGACTCGGTCTCAGCTCCTCCCCTTGGAGAGATGATGTTTCTGGAGGTCCAGACGATGATGGGCTCTCTGGGTGATGAGGCAACTCTGCTTTTATGGACTGAGTGAAAGATTGGATTGAGGGTGCCTCAGGGGATGGACCTGGCTCCTGCTGAGGAGCTTCTGGACTACCAGCTGGCTTCGTGTCCTGAGGAGGCTCTGTGGCTAGACACGACAAAAATAATTTGAGTTACACTTTCCTGAACTACAGACATAAAACTTGCAGACAGTCTGGCTAGTCCTGTGCCAGAAACTGAACAAGACTGGCGAAGAGGTGTAGAAAATATTGTTATGCAACGTGACTGTGGGACAAGAACACGGACACGAAGGTAGTACCTGGAACCTTTTCACCCGTGGGGCCTTTCGGTGACGCTTCACTGACCTCCAGTAGGGATTTTTCACGGCTTGTTTCTGCACACACCTCTGTGAACAGGAGACACGTTCATCGTTAGTGGACGTGTCCTTACGTAACCTAAAGCAGGCTGAGTGGAAATAATTACAGTGCTGGAAAATGGGTGAGAATGGCTTCTTAAAAAAATGAAAAATGCTAAAAAGGAAAGTGTTCACGTCTGTAGGACTCAAGAGGGATGTTCGGACTGGACCCAGTGCGTGTGCGTGTGCGTGTGTGTGTGTGTGTGTGTGTGGTTAAAAACAGCTGATAGTCAGGCAGGCTTCTGGATTTACCTCGGGAACAGAACACACATTTGTAGATTTTATTTTGTACAGCTTCACAGAGTTGTGTTGAAACTCCAACCAAGAACTCGTTTGAACTGTTGATTATAAACATTACATCACTAAAGACCAGTCACTGGGTGGTCATTTCTCATGCTATGCGCCTCTCTCTCCATCTCCTTCTCTCTCTCTTTCTTTTAAATGCCTGTTTAGCTTTAACCCCTTTATCACGGGAGCACATTCAGGGATGCCTAAAATCTTGTTTAAATGCGCCTTGTTAAATGTTTTAATCAAATTTGCTAATCAACTGTGACACAAATTGTAAACAACAGCTAATTTAATGATTCCATCCTCTGGGATATCATTGAGCTGTAAACAATTTAGATGCTATGCTTCTTCCTAGATCGAAACGTCAGCCAGCGTGGAGTGGAAGCATGTGGCGCTGCTATTTAAATTGCATTTACAGAGTATTTCTAACTGATTCACTCACCTCAGAAAGAGTTCTTACCCATCCCACCCGCTCCCAATGGAGTTCTAATCCATCACCATCCACCGCAAGAATTAGTTCTAACCAATCCAAGCAACCCCTGAAGCAGGTCTAAGCAACTGACGGAGGTCTGATTAAAATTTTGCATCTCCTCAAGAAGTTCTAACCAATCCCACCAAATCCTAAAGACGTTCTAACCAATACATCCAATGTCCAATGTAATTGTAACCAATCCCATCCACACCAGCAGTAGTTCATACTAAATTCATTAATTCCTGAAGAAATTCTAATCAATCCCAGCAAAACCCCTGGAGAAAGTCTAACCAAATGTAACATCTAAATTAACCAAATTAACCAATTTTTAAATTAATTGAACAGATTCAAGCAACTCCTGAAGAAGGTCTGACCAATTTACCAACTCCTTAAAATGTTCCAACCAATCCATCCCACTCTTAATGGAGTTCCGACTAATCCCACCCATTCCCGAAGGCTTTCTAACCAATTCCACCAACTCCTGAAGAGGTTCTAATCAATCCCACCGAATCCTAAATATGCTCTAACCAATTCAACCTATGTCCAGTGGAATTTTAACCAATCCCATCCACACCAGCAGTAGTTCATACTAAATTAATCGACTCCAAAGTTCTAATCAATCTCAGCAGCCCCTGAAGATGGTCTATCCAAATTTATCAACTCCTGGAAAATTTCAAATAATTCCCACCCACTCTGGTGTTGTTCTAACCAATCTCAGCAACTCCTGAAGAAGGTCTAACCAATTTTAAAACATCTCAAGACTTTCTAACCAATCGAACCCACTCCCAACGGCGTTCCAACCAATCCCACCCATTCCCGCAAGCTTTCTAACCAACCCCACCAACTCTCAAGATATTTTAATCAATTCTCCCACTCCTGAAGAAGTTTATACCAATGCTTTTTTTTTTTTTTTTTTGCGCTGGGTCTCAGGATCCCAGTCCTAATACACATCTCGAATCGAGAATGCTTTATTAGTGCTGGGTCTGCAATTATGAAACTGAATTCCAAACTTTTTTAAACTCCCTGTGCACCATGGCCTTAACCTTGAATAAAGAAGTGAGAGAAAAAAAAACTTAAAGGAAGAAAAAAAATTCTCCTCGTCAAAGAAACCTTGTGAGGGGGTTGTTTTTCTTCTACTGGCACAGAAGATCTTATCGAATAAAGCCCACAGCCCCTCCAGGTACACATAATCAGCCAGCCTCAAAAAGCGTACCAGGATTTCATAACCAAATATTGGCCCAGCGCGGCAGATCATTAGCTTAGTGCTGTGTGAAGTAATTACAGGGCGAGTTTCATTATCCTGTAGAGGTATTGCGTAAGGAATGCCGAGTGTATTGCTGAGGTCATGAGCAACACTCATGACCCTGAGAGACTCAGGTAATAGAAAGCATTCCTCCAGACTCCCAGAAATCAGTAAATCCACAAAAAAAAAAAAACCACCTTTGTTGCTGTGTAAGTCAGTTGCTCGATCATTACAGACTTTAAAGAACGGTTACATGAATTTGGGGCAGGTTAAAGTGCTTGTGCTCGCAAATGACATGAGCTGGTCCTCTAGAGGGCGCTGTCAAAGAACAATCAAAGAACATGAGGCAGAAATACATTTCCTGATTAACATTTGTGTATTTGCAAAGGATTAAATGAGTGATGAATGAAAAAATGCATTATTGAGCGGTAATATAAGCTGGGGCATTAACACACACTCTGGGGAAGCCCTGTGACCTGTGCTCACTCGTTAAAGAAATAGTAAAATACGGGACCTTTAAACCATTTTCAGGAAGCACCTCTCTGACAAACAAGCAGCTTCATGTACAGTTATGTTTCAATGCTCGTCAGCAAACTGATATACAATCATTGTTTATGTCCTGATCTTACCGGACTCCTTGTGCTCCGTCACGTCCGCCTCGTCCGCCTCCTTCTCCTCACACCGCGGCTCGGTGACGGTCCGTCCCGGTTCTGTGCTGTACGTCTGAACGCATTCACAGTCCATGTCTGATTGTGCTGGCTGCGTTTCCGTATCGACGTCCATGTTTGCTTCCTGCTTCTCCGTCTGCGCGAGTGTGGATCCTGGCTCGAAGCTGGCATGTTTACACATCGAACACACGTAATCCTCTCCGGTCTGGAGCTCCACGTGACCCTCCACCTGCCGCTCACACTCAGCGTGAAAACACCTGGAGAGAGATTTTAAAAAATGCACCGTCTATAAAACTGTTTCACGTACTTCCCAGACTACATTTGGTCTGATCAAACACACTCTGATGCTTCTCAGCGATCTGGTATAAAGAGCGCCAGCACCATCAGCTCAGCTCCTGCCCCCAGCTGCGTACCTTTTGCAGTGATGGCAGGAGAGCAGGTCTTTATGGAGCTCGGCCTCCAGGTTTCCAGCACACAGGGAGCAGAGCGGAGTCGAGTCGTGCTGCCCGGAGCAGCTCTCACACAGCAGACTGCTGCTCCGAGTGCCACACTGCACACACACCCGGCAGTTCTGTAAAACATGCGCACACACACACACATTAATCTTTCCACCACTCTAGTGAAGAAAAAAAAAAACGGTCTACACATTTAACATGACACTAAAAGACAATGATGGCTGCATAGAAGTCTGTGTCACCCTAAACGACTCCTTATGATTCCACAGACATCTACACGACTCCACAGTTTGACTCCAGATGACTCTTAAAAAACTTTTTAAAACTTGATAGAATTCAAGCTTTAAACAGCTCCATGAAGGTCTATACACCTACTCTCAAACCTGTATGACTTTAGACTCAACAAGTCTTCATAGGACTCTAAATGTCTTTTTGACGCTAAGTAACTCTATATGACTCCTCTTGACTCGAAGTGACTCCATTTTAATCTACATTTACTGTGGAACCTCGGATTACGAGTAACGCGGTTTACGAGTGTTCCGCAAGACGAGTAAAGATTTTAAATTAATTTTGACTTGAAAAACGAGCGTTGTCTTGGTTTACGAGTACCGAGTATCATGTATCACGCATGCGCTTCTTGTTTTGACACCGAGCGTCACGTCATCACAACTGAGCCGACGGTTTTTCTCTCTCTTGCGCTGCGGAATTGTAGGTAATCGTCTCCCCTGCTGGGTGAATACACACACACACACACTCACAAACACGTACAAAAACTCTGCAAGCACTAGGACCCAGCAGGGGAGACGATAGGTAATGTATGTGTGTGTGTGTGGTAGAGTGTGTGTTTGTTTGGGAACCTGAGAGGAGGGGGCTGTAAAGCCGAGAGAGAGAGTGTGTGTTTGTGGTGTGTGTTGGTGTAAGTGAATGAGCGCGCGCGCGCGCGCACACACACACACACACACACACACTCTCTCTCGGCTTTATAGCCCCCACCCGGCTTCAAACACAAACACACAGAAACTCCGCTCTCTTGCGATTAAAAGGTTAGGTGCTGTTTAATTTGTTGTTGTTTTACTTTACAGCAGTGATTCCGTTCGTATGCGCTCACGCGAGTGTGACTAGCGATGTTCCTTGCTCATTTTTAAACGGTTAATTTTTAAACGGTTTTAAAAACGCTCTCTCCGTTAATGTGTGTGTGTGTGTGTGTGTGTGTGTGAGTGCACGCACATTACACACACACACAGCGCCTGCGTGCACAAATGGAAACACTTATCTGTCGTGATTTTTAAAAACTTTTTTTTAAAGGTAAAGTGCAGGTTAATTTGTTTTATTTTTACTTTATATTTTGTGTTAATTATTTTTACGTATTTATTTTTTTGGGCTGTAGAACGAATATGGGAAAATTCAATTTTGTTTACGAGTGTTTTGGAATATGAGCCCACTTCCGGAACGAATTATGCTCGTAATCCGAGGTTCCACTGTAACTCCCTATCACTCTAAATGACCCCGTACGACTGAAAGAGACACCACATGACTCTAGGAAATGCCATAAGTGACTATTTCACGCTGTATAGGTCTAAAATACACCATGCCACTCTAGGAGACTTCAAAAAGCCTCAAATTGACTTCATGTGCCTCTATGTGACTCCATATGAGGCATCACTCTAAGAGATGCCATAAAATTATGTGCGACTCCATGTCACTCTAAATGACTTGATATGACTTTATCTGACTGTGTGTGACTCCATTTGAGACCAAGGGACCTCGCATCAGAACTCCATACAACTCCATATGACTCTAAAAGACTCCATATGACTCTAAAAAGATTCTACATGACTCTAAAAGACTCAGTATGACTCTAAAAGACTCAGTATGACTCTAAAAGACTCAGTATGAATCTAAAAGACTCAGTATGACTCTAAA
>JAQQZT010000001.1:33306833-33322104 GCA_030068275.1 Clarias platycephalus
TGTGTGTGTGTGTGTGTGTGTGTGTGTGTGTGTGTGTGTGTGTGTGTGTGTGTGTGTGTGTGTGTGTGTGCTCCTGACCTGCTTTTATCTCCTCCACAGCCCGCTGATGTTCCCGCCTCCTCCATCTCCGGGTTCGGGGAAACACGCGGTGCAGGACGAACTTCCTCCTCTCCGTCGCCGGGAAGAGACGCCGTGGCCACGCCCTCACACTCCTCCTGCTGCACTCCTCTACCGTCTACAGAGAGAGAGGGGGGGGGGGGGGGTGAGAAATAAACAAATAAATAAAGAAAAAGAGAGAGGGAGGAAGAGAGACAGAAAAAGAGTAAGAACAAGACATACAGGAAGCGGGAGAGTGAAACAGAAAGACAAACAGAGAGAGACAAAAATAGAGACAGAGTGTGTGTGAGAGAGAGAGAGAGAGAGAGAGAGAGAGAGAGAGAGACAGAGTTAGAGATACAGTGAGACAGACTGAGAGAGCGAAATATGGACAGAGAGGGACAATGAAAGTCAGACAGACAGGGTGAGATACGAAAAGAGAGAGAGAGAGAGAGACAGCCAGATAGAGACAGAGAGATGAGAGGGAAAGAGAGACAGAGTAAGACAGGGAAACATGGACAGAGAGGGAAAGCCAGATAAAGACAGAGAAACAGAGACAGAGAGTGACTGACAGACAGACAGACAGAGAGAAAGAGACAGACAGACAGGGACAAAGAAACATGGACAGAAATAGAGAACGAAAGTCAGACAGACAGAGAGAACGACAGAGAGCAAGACAAAAATACAAAATAAGACCGATGGACAAAAAGAAAGAGAGACATGCAGGGACAGAAATAAGACAGAGAAACATGGACAGAGAGGGTGACAGAAAGAGACAGGGACAGGGACAGCCAGATAGAGACCAGGACACAGACGCAGACAGAGACAGAGAGACTCACCGAGCTCCTGCGCTCCTCCGCTGTCCATCCCATCAGCGCTGTCCTCATCCTCCAGCACGGCCTTCCCTCTGCCTCGACTCCTGACACACACACACACACACACACACACACACACACACACACACACACACACACACGGAAGGGTGGTAAACGCTGTTATATTGGATTGGACAATTTATCGTCTCCTGAAACGTGCTAATTGTAGGTAAACATCCCATTTAGAGACACACACACACACACACACACACACACACACACACACACACACACACACTCTGAGTGCCCATCATCGTCTGAGTCCCGCTGTGTCTAATCTGAGTATCACTTTATCAAGGTGATAATCGCCAGAGTCGCAAATTAAACTGCAGCTCTCACTCTCACACACACACACACACACACACACACACACACACACACACACAGGAGTTGAGGAAGAAGAATTAGAGAGAATTGATAAATGTATAAATAAGATGGAGGGAAGAACGGAGGGATGGAAAGACAAAGGAGAACCGAGAGAGGAGAAAGAAGAGACTGAAAGAAGAGAAAGAGGGGAGAGACGGATAGAGGGAGAGATCGACAGAGGGAGAAAGAGAAGGAGAAAGGAGAGACACAGAGGGGGAGATGGAAGGAGATTAAGAGAGGGGGAAAGATGAATAGATAAGAAAGAGGAGACAGATGGGAAAATAAAAGAGAGAGAGAGAGAGAGCACAAAGTAAAGAGGGAGAGAGAAAGGAAAAGTGAGGATGGAAGGTCGGAGAGAGAGAGGAGTAGAGAGATGGAAAAAGCACAAGAAGAGTGGACAGAAGAATAGAGATGAAAGACTGAGAGCTGGGTAGAAAATGGAGGTATGGAGGAATGAAGAGAGAGAGAGAGAGAGAGAGAGAGAGAGAGAGAGAGAATGGACAGATAAACAGATGGAGAGATGGTGAGAGAGAAGGGGAGATGTATAGACAGATATATACAGGGACGGAGAGATGGAGAGATGCAGAGAGCGGACAGATGGAGAGACGGTAGAATGTAAATATAGAGAGATCAGAATGGAGAGATGAACAAACAGGGACAGAGTCCGAAAGAGAAAATGGTAAAGATGAACAGATCAAGAGAGTGAGGAGACAGGGAGAGGCGGGCAGATAAAGAGCGGAAAAAAATGGAGAGACGGACAGATGAGAGATGGAAAGATCACCAGATGAAACAGAATAACAGAATAGAATAGGGAGAGAGAAAAGATGAAGCGATGAGGAGTGGAGAGAGAGAGAGAGGGAGAGGGAGGAAGATGGAGAATAGAGGATGGAGAGATGAACAGATAAAGAGATGGAGACAGAGAGAGAAAGGAAAATCTGTTAAAAGAATGGAGGAATGGATAGATGGAGGAAGGGAAGAACAGAGAGATGGAGAAAAAATGGAAAGAAGATTAAAAAAGCAACTTCCTATGGTTTATGAAACAACCTTACACAAAACTACAGTTATTTAGTAAAAAATAAATGAAAAAAAGAAGAGAAGAAGAAAAGACACAAGCTCAAGCGGCCTAAGATATCCAGAAAAAAAAAAAAAACACACATCACAACGTTAACGTATCGCAACGTCGACGTCATAACAGAACGATATATCGGCTAACGCAATTCTGACGGTCCGGTATGAATATTGGGTCGGCACATTTGGGGGCGGAGCTAACAGTCGGAAACACACAACCGCAGGTTTGTGTAACAGACGGTAAAACGGCAAAGACAACAATTTACTGTGAGGTTTTTTTGTGATGTCAAAAATGACACAGAAAAGAACGACATCGAACAATTGTACAAACGAATGAGGCGTTCATGTGACCGTAACAACTATTCACGTATAAAACAATCACGTGATGGACAGCTTCAGCTAGCTAACGCGGAGAAATCATAAAGGACACAGCGCTGGCGCGTCACCAAATAAGAATAAAATATATATTTTTAAAAACGAGTTCGTACAATCATCCAATGTTTTTATGCACCGTTAAACTAATAGCTATAATCATGTTTTTTTTTTCCCAAGCAAACAAGATTTAGACAAAAATTTATTTCCAGACTAAAATTTTCCATCAATGTGGAAGCGCCAGCAACAACGACGCAGAGCTTCCTCAATCATTCCGCTCGTTTTAAACGACAGAAATTTCTTTAAAATTCAATAGAAAATCACTTTTCTGATACGTGACGCTTTTAAACAGAAAAACGTGCGAGCGCTCGCCTTTATATTGAGCACCCAACCCCCCAAACGCCTATAACTTATCCCCATCAACCCTGTGTGTGTGGAGAGAGGGAGAGAGAGAGAGAGAGAGGGAGAGAGGAAGGATAACATAGTGCCGGCTCTCGGGTGGAGGAGGAAACATGGAGTGGAGTTTCACTCTGGACTGGAGCGCGCTGATTACACACACTCAATCACTCACGCATATACCGCTTTATACAATAAACAGGGTCACAGGGGGCCTGGAGTCTATCCTAGGGGTACACCCTGCACAGGGGGCCAAACCATCACAGGGCGCGCGCACACACACACACACACACACACTACAGGGCAATTTGGAAACGCCAATTCGACTAACCTGCATGTCTTTGGACTGAGGGAGGAAACCAGAGTACGTGGAAGAAACCCACCAAGCACGGAGAGAACATGCAAACTCCACACACACAGACCCCGAGGGGGGAACTGAACCCAGACCCTGGAGTGCAAACTCTACACACACACACACACACACACACACACACACACACACACACACACACAGACCCTGTGAGGCGACAGTCCTAACCACTACGCCACTATACCACCCACGCAGTGGAAAATACAGTGCAGTGAAAAATCTGAATAAGAAATATTTTATACTTCTCATTAACAATAATAATTTGTTAATAGTTTGTTTATTATGAGGAAATGTTTATGGAATGTTTATGGAATAAGTCTCCAGTGCTAAAGCTGGAAGACTGAGCTGAGTGTTTGATGCTCTGTGGCGTCTCATGGTGTTCCACCTGAGAGACACGATGCAGGCTCTCCTCTAAATACTGAGACGATGAAAAAGAAACCATTAATTAAACTGTCTAGTTAAACACCTCGCGTTTTACACAGTATTTAGCTTAGGCTTCTAAACGTACTTTGATCAAATAGGTGACGCGTTCTCCAGAGGACCACGTCAGGTAATGACGGCTACTGTCAGACTGGAGAGACATGTCTTGTAGAAGTAAAAACTTTCACTTTCACTGCAGTGACACTAAAATACAACAAAGGCTCCATCCTAAATGTTATTGTTTGTTAGAAGTGCTTTAAAATGTACATTTAGTCTATTAAACATCTAAAATAAAAAATACATCATGGAAATTGAGAACATCATCATTAAAGACAAGTGATGATTATCTAGTAGCAATGCTAGCTAATCAGCTAATCTAACTCACACAAAAATCTTGCTAAACACTTGCTAGCTAAAATTTACAATGAACCAATGGCTGATTTCATGAATCATTAAAACTGTTAAAAACTTTCAAAGTCAAATTTCTCAATGTACTAGCACTTGATCAGATAAAAAGGAATGAAAGCCTGCTAACATTCTCTGAGGCTAATTTCAAAGCTAAAACCAATAACAGCCTGATTTCAGTCCCGGAGTTTGTTTTATCAGTGATGTATCAGCACTTCTGTGTGAAATGTCGACGTTCCTGATAGATCTGTATCAGTTCCGCAGTCGCAGCTACGTCCTAGCTAGCTAAAGCGTGTCATCGTGAACGTTACTGAAGTAACTACTGGGATTTGTGGCAGTGTTTTCTATATACTTCAAGCACTAGGTACTTGGAGATTTTGGTATTTTATTTAGAAACATTTTATACACGTTAGGCATCAGGCACTCACTGGAATTTACTATGATTTAATGAATATTAGTAAAGATGACCAAAAGTTTTTAAAAATGACTCAATTTAGCCGAGTGTTTACGTGTGTACAGAAATTAGAATTCTGTTTTTAACATAAAAGGAAAACAAACACCTTAATTTTGTCTTAACATTTTAAAGTCTATTTTTCTAATTACAGACTTATTTATTTGCAATTCTTTGCAGTGTATAAAAACGTATTTTTTTACATAAAAGAAATACAATTATTTCCGTCAATGATAAAAAAAAAAATTCAAACAGTTTTTAGCTTAAAACGAAACGGCTCTGCATACACAAACGCTGTTGACAATAATGATCTAGATATTTTTTTTTAGAAAATAAAAAAGTCATCGTTTTAAACAATCAAAAGAGCAATCCTTGAAAAAAAAAAAGAATGTTTGCATGTTTATTTTATCAGAAGTATATGTTTAATAGGTACATTTTAGGTATAAAATAAGGTACAGTATATTTTAAAGGTGGCAAACATGTAGATGTAAACTTTATTAATCAAAAAGTAAATTTTATTATAAATACACTATATTGTCTAAACCTATTTATTTTAGTTAGTTTATTCCTAGACTAAAACTAGCAGCAAGAAATTACTCTATGGCTGTTGTTTCTTGGCACAAAAACAAAACAAACAAGCAAACAAAAAAAAGAAGAGAAAAAACTCAAATTCAAAAGTCAAATTCGCTGTTAAACCTGCCCATGTTTTTATATTGCACTAAATCAATAATGTCATATATGACAACAAAGATGTCACATTGGGCACTAGGGTTGGTCGATGGCGACCAATTTGGCATCGTACGATGTCTAAAGTGAAACATCGCGATGGACGATGGAATCATGCGAGGGGGGGGGTGCGCGGGGGTGATCTGAACGCGCGCGCAACCCCCCCCCATCACGATGCCGGCTCAGCATCGTGATGTCTATCGGCCATCGGCGATGGACGATGGCATCGTCTATCGGTCCAACCCTATTGGGCACAGAAACTTCCAGTCTGAGCGTCAACTGCTTTTGCAGAGCTTTTGCAAGTTCTATCATCATCACGCAACATTTTCTGTTAGAAAATGAGTGTGAAAATGTGATGTGAAAACTTATTATTGTAATCAGGCAAACAAAAACCTGAAGTGCAACTCCAACAGAATTAAGTATGTCAAAATGATTACTATTACAAACAATGGTAAACAGTTACATCACCCACCTCAAAAGTCACGCGTTGTAGTTTAGCTAACATGCTATGTTAAAATATTTAATTTCGCCAACACGCCATATACACACTGCGTTTATCGTAATTTATCACCACACATCAGCGCCGACCCCTTGGATAAATGTTTCATGACCAAGTGTAACACATCACTGTTACACAATGCTATTACATCATCAGCGCCTGAGGGTAAGAGCCGAGGATGACAGAGAGATGAAGAAACAAGAAGAAACAGAATAAAAAGTGAAACTAAACTGTAAACACACACCACAACAAAATAACTTCATCAGTAGCTGCGATATAAACAGACGTTTAACCACATCAAGCACTCAAATCCACTCTGAATCGGATTTCTCCAGTTTTGAGGATATTTAGGAAAACTTGGGTCTTAGAGGGACGAAATGTGTCATTTTCTTCAGTCAGACAGGGGAGGACAAAGTGGGCGGAGCTTTAATTTCAGCTTCTACCTATCAATAGCCCCAGGTTTATCTACTGCAGCAAATAAATAAACACAGACAGGCAATAAGTCCAGAGTCACTCACTTCCTCCTCTGTCTGGGAGTGGATCCAGCATCCTTTCGAGGTCTGCCTCGGGGCCTCCTGTCATTGTGGGCGGGACTTCCTGTGGGCGTGGCCACAGATCCACCCAGCGGTGGCGAGGGTCCTTTATCAGAGGAATCAGGAATCTTCTCCTCTGATGACATTCTGATAAAAGACAAGAAAAAAAACAGGCGTTTTGTCGTATCAGTGTTAAACGTCATCGTACGGTTTACAATATTCAACACTAATGTTTGGATTTCCTCCTGGGAATCAG
Organism: Clarias platycephalus; assembly: GCA_030068275.1. NCBI lineage: Eukaryota > Metazoa > Chordata > Actinopteri > Siluriformes > Clariidae > Clarias > Clarias platycephalus. The sequence continues at coordinate 33,313,667 of JAQQZT010000001.1, forward strand.
GAATCACGACAAGCGCCAACTACACAACTCGAGTGAGCTCCTGTTTATTGAGTCTGAGTGAGAATCTATTTTTGTTTATTTGTCAGACCATGTGATCAGATGCTACAGACAGTACTACAGCGCTGTTCTTTGGTTTAGTCTGGGGTACTTGGCTAGGCATGGTCTCCCCGATAAGCCGCCCACCCAGGGGCTGGACATGCTTACATCATTATCGTGTTACTTTTTATGTTGAAGAGAACTGCTCTGACGCCACACAAGCGGGGTCCATGATCGTAGGCACCTTGTGGCGCATTTGAAACCCGCACCTCATTGAGACACACTCGGCCCCCAGTCTGATCGCCTGAGTGTGGTGTGCTTTGGTGTGGTTTGCGTGTCTAAATGGGAACATTCTTGCAGGACTGATCAAAACTGAGCAGCTTCCACAATGATCACAGGAAAGAATCAGTTTGTTATGTCGTGGTCATACTCGTGACTCAGGCTTACAAGGAATTATCTTTCATTTTGTGATCGATCTGTGTACAGAGCTCAAGTGTGCAGGAACAACACGTTATGTACTTCTGGACCTGGTCTCCACCATGCATCTTATCCTTATCACTCATTACCTGAACTTTTTCCTTCCACCCATCCTTGCTCTCATTGGCCGAGGCTCAACGCCAACCTTACTGCTCTCTGTAAGTGTTTTCACACATCAACACCACCAAAACGCCGGACTACAATCTCGCAAAATGGACTCGCCGCTCTGTGTTATACAACAGTTCACAAGTAATCTGAATAAAATATACGCCATGAATCACAACCGCATATCCTTATGCAGAAGGCTTCATCTTTACATCATGCTATAACGTTTTTTGGGCAAGTACTGACGATATGGTTAGGTGCTTGCAGTGTAAGGATGAACGATACGGCAAAAATATAAAATCACGATTATAGCAGGCAATTCTACTGCGCCTAAATGCATATTATTATCAGGTGGGGTACAAACAATTTCACGGAAATACAGCATGTTTAGTTTTAAACCGTTTGATAATACTTTGACATCATCTTTAAAAAATACATGTGCATAAAAACTAACCTGCGTGTAAAAGTAAAATAAAGTAATAATTTTAACATCACTGCAGTTTTTTCCACAAAATTTTTTAAATAAACCATAACATAAAACGAAAAAGGATGTGTAACGAGGAACACTAATACATAATCTGTAACAATTGCCTTTTCTTTTGTAAGTTAGTAGTAAAATGTGTCTGTTCTTGAATATTGTTCTGCTACTCCATAAATCTATTGTTGAAATTTTAAAATAACATTAATTCTCAAAAAAATTAATGTCATTTTATACTATTTCATGATGCTACTGTAATTTATATCATTTTATACTTCAAGTCAATAAATTTGTGTAAAACATCTAAAACATTTCTCGGTGCGGCAAATCAATAACATATCAAAAACATTAATTATTTTTTAACACAAACAATCCAGATAGAACCGACCGTAATATTGTTACTTTTGTCACTAATTATCGTGATATAATGTATCACAAGCCCATTTCAATGATAATCTGAATACTTTGTTTAAATTCATTTAAACAAGAAATCTCACTAGTAGTACAAAAAGCAACGCATATAAGTTCACGCATATAAGGTCCAACATAGGAAATCGACAAGAACACGGCGAGAAAAAAAGTAAAGTAGAATCCACTGTTTAAGACGTCATCATACAATCTGTTGTTTTCTGTGATTTCTTCCGCAATTTCTGTGTTAACTAGCAAAACGAGTAAACGCTAATTTTTAAAATCAGGCTCATGGGTTAACCCTAACCCAGGTCAGGACAGGAGGCGGTAATCTAAAAATATGCCCTCGTCACCTTTTCTAACAACAAGGCCACAGCTTCTGGGACTGGATTTGTCTTTTGGTGGTTTAGTCGTGATTTACGACTAAACCACCAATAGTTACGTTCAGGTTGAGGATAAAAGGAGCAGAGTAGACCTCATCTCTTAATGTAAAATATCAGGATTAAAAATTATTTGTTAGTCTACATTTTCTGAACTCTCATTTGAGTACATACATCGCTGACTTCACTAAACCGCAGCATGATGCCCGTCTCAATCGTTGTCCAAAAGCTTACCTGTCCTCAAGACACCTTTAAACGTTTAACCGAGCGCCAAACCTAGCTAGGAAGCTTCTCCTGTGTTTCGAGACGTGCGCTTCTTCTTGACCACCTGTGTGTCGAGCTGATGTGGGCATGGTGCCAATGCGGTGCTGCCTTTCTTTCCAGGAATTATGCGGGATCCCTCGCTCGGTATGAGTAAACAGTTCCGCTTCATGTGCTTAGATCACTCCGGGGGTGAAAACAATGGACAATTATGTCAGTCACACGTGTCACATTTCAGGAGACATGGCGTACATCACGTATCAGGACTCTTAACTTTCCTACAGCTTGCACTGAAAATTTGTAAGTCTCCTCTTAATGTGTAAAGAGGGCTTTTCATGTGAGCTGTATGGAAAGAATCAGGGATTCGCGTCTCTTTGATTAGCCCCGTTACGTTCATGACTCAGCACGCATCGAACGGCTGACAAACATCAAGAGCTTTTCATCTACGACTCTTCTGAGGTAACGTGTTGAGTGCAGAAAAGACAAAACAATGTGAATTAGCCCTAGGCGCGATACATTTTCCAAGATTTCTACGCAAACGCCGGTGAGCTTGAGCTACAAATTAAAGCCTCGTGGTTATTTACCTGTCACGGATGTAACGTTTCACCAATTTGCACACCATGTTAACTGAGGGAAAGAAAGAACAAAACAAAAAAAAAGAGAGAAGAACCAACTTGGGGAAAGGTGCAACCAAACAACCAAGGCTGGCGAATCAGGTTGCAAGTAAGAAGTTAGCAAAAGCTAAGGCTAAATCTTTTTTTTTTTTTTGCAGCTCTAAAGGATGGACGAGCAAAAACGATAGTAGTTTCTGTTTGGAAGTTATTCAGTAATCAGGAATGAGAGGAGGGGGATAAACTGAAGGCCTTTTGTTTAAGCACTGAACACAAAGCAAAGTGGTTCACATGAGGGGGGCATGTCCAGTCTTTGTTCAGTCTGACTCAGGAGCTCGGTTCTGAAGGAAACAGCGTTTAAAAGTTCAGGTTCTGTCAAATAAAAGAAAATAAGCATTTTGGGGAAGAAAAAAAAAACTAAATAAAAACTACAAACATCGAGACCTGAATGATGGACTTTCTTTCTATCTTTTCTTTTTTGTGAGAGAGAGACTTAGCCTTTCTTGAGTGTGAAAAAAAAATTGCTAACATTTGTGTTGAGGATTAAAATACAAACCAAAAAAAAAACACAAAAGAAACCCACAATCATCATTACTATTTAAAAAAAAAAAAAGAAGAAGAAAAAAACTTCACAATAAAATCTGAATGTTTTGCTAACTGTTAGCTTAGCATCACTACAGGGACAACTTGGTGAGTAGCGTCATTAGGACGTCAAAATCCCGGCGTTTTATTTGTTGTTGGGGTTTTATTTATTTTTTTTGACGTAGGTGAAATTGCTGAGAGAGATTTATTTTTGAGACTGAAGAGGAAGGTGTTTGGAGGGGAGAAATAAAATGTGAGGGGGGGAAATAAATGGAAAAACTCTCGGGTGACGCTGTTAGCCAGGCTAGCTTGGTGGGGAGACTGAAGGGGAAACGCGATACCTAGCAACAACACACACAAAAAGGGAACACGCGTGTACACGTACGCTTCTTACCTTTTATTAAATAATACTAGGAGTGTGTGTCCTTCATGTCATTAATGTGGTTGAGGACATTCACGGGGGGAGTTTGTTTCGGGTTTTTAGTGTTTTGTGAGGAGAACCAGAAGGAGGAGGTGGAGGAGGAGGAGGAGGAGGAGAAGAAGGGGAGTGGGGTAGGAGTTGGGGTAAGGAGGGGGGTGGGTGGGGGAGAGACCACTATGTCGACATTAAGACTCCTGGATTTTGAAAAATAAAATCCGAGTTTATACTCCGAATCTTGGTCGAACATGTAACGGGAGCATCCAGATATATTCCGTAATCCAGGTCGCTTTAGTGTGAATCCGTCCCGATTCCGGAATGGAGCAGTTGCGTTTTTCTGTTTTTTTTTTTTTTTGTATTTGTATTAATGTATATGGTTTTTATTCCGGTTTATTCATTCCCACATCGCGAAATCCTCCAGGGTTTTCACATCCCTGCGCAGCTGCTGTGTGTGTGTGTTCGGCTTTTCTTCCCAACGATGCTCGGCTTTTTTTTTTTTTCCTCAGCAATATATAATACAAATATATATAATCCCGAGGCAGTGAGAGAAACCCTTATTTCCATGAAAAAAAAAAAAAAAAAAGCACAGATCACACACAACGTGTTAAATTCGATCCAGGATTAATCCGTTTTGAAGCTGGCAATTTTCAACAAAAAAAAAAATAGACACCAGTGTTTATAAGACACACACACATCCACAATAACACGGAATATCCGTTCCCGTTTTCCGAAGTTCAGCGCGTCCATACAGTCACGAGAAGCGTCTCCCCGGTGTGTATCCCGATTTAAAAAAAAGGGGGGGGGGAATCACATCGTTAAAAATAAAATAAAAAAACAATATTTAACAAGAGACAGATATTAAAGTTGTAGCTCCTCGCACTCCGACGGTAGCCATATTTGAGTGCGTGTCGCGTCACCGCGTGTGTGTCCTGGCGCCGCGAAATAGTTACGCGTTCACACACACACACACAAAAAGAGCGCGTAAACCTTCCCGCGTGTCAGCACGCGCGCTGCTTTCGCTGCATGTTTCTTTAGAATAATCGTCCGCGCGATATCACGTGTCCGCTTCACCTGCAGTTAGTGAAGGAAAAACATTTTCGCAAGAAAATAAACTGAGCCGGCGGACTGATATTCTGGACCGCTCAGCAGGTGAGGCGACCATTTTTACTTTTTTTTATTTTTTCTACCGGAAGTGTAAAAGATGTGGCGCGGATTAACGGAACGGATTTGTTTCTGTCCATCTAACTGCACGAAAAGCTCCAGGACAGTTATTTAAAGGTGCAATAGCAACATTTTCACGTATTACTTGTAAATAATAATAATAATAATAATAATGTTATATATGAAGATTTAACGATAAACCATTGGGTTAAGTATTGGTGAAAGCGTAAGAATAATTTGTTTTCGTGTTCTAAAAATTTTGCGCTGTCTTGTAAACAAATGCTACCATAGTATATGAATTGATAGCAGAATCTACTGATTTGTGCTACCCTATCAAAACATGCATAAATGTGTTATAACTGGATCATGTTTTGATGCCTTATTTTAATATATATTTTTTTATGATAAATTATGAGTACCATATTCACTCACTCATTGTCTATACCGCTTTATGCTGTATACAGGGCTGCAGGGGCCTGGAGCCTATCCTTTAACACTTAGGGCACGAGGTGGGGTACACCCTGGACAGAGCATACACACACACACACATTCACACATACACATACCACACTCTCACACACACATTCAGCTACTACAGACGATTTGAGAAAATGTTAGATATGTAGATTTAACCAATAAACCGTTAGGTTAAATATCGGCGAAAGCGTAAAAATAAAACCTGACGCGTTCTAATCAATTTGTGCTGCCTTGTCAAAAAATGCTACCATAGCAGGGTCTATTGCTTTCCGATACCCTATAATGTTTTTGTTGTTTTTTTATCATAAATGTGCTATAAATGTGCTATAATCATCTTTTGATCCTTGATACCTTATTATAACTTTTTTTGGTTTGTTGATAAGTTATGAGTAACATATGCACACACTCATCATCTATACCACTTTATACTGTAAACAGGGTCGCGGGGGCCTGGAGACTTAGGGTACGCCCTGCGTAGGGTTGCCAATCCATCACGGGGCACACACACTACTTTCCAATTTTGGGAACGCCAGTTAGCCTAATCTGCATGTCTTTGGACTGTGGGAGGAGTACTGCTGGAGTACCCGTGGAAACCCAGCAAGAGAGAACCTGTAAAAGCCATGCACACTGACACGAGGCAGGAATCAAACCTGGACACTGGAGGTGCAAGGTGATGGTGCTTACCACTAAGCCACTATGCCACCGAGTAACATATCTTAGTAGACAAATAGCCCCATTAAATAACGCTTCCAGTATGTAATAAAAGAAAATTAATCAAAGCTTTTTGGTTCATGTGTGCGAAGAACAAAAAATTAAAAGTAACATGTATTTACAGAACACTGGAACACTTGTTTGCTTTCCAATCAAGCCCTAACCGCCACAGTTCCAGGAATGACCACTAGGAGCTGTCTGCCGAGGCAGTCATCCCCATATACCTTCATCTTTTATACTGCCTATCCTATGCAGGGCCTCGGTGGGGGCCTGGAGCCTATCCCGGGAAAGTTCGGGCACAAGGCAGTGTACACCTTGGAAAGGGTGCCAATCCAACACAGGGCACACAAGCACACACTCACATACCACGGGCAATTTGGGAACACCAACTAACCTAATCTGCATGTCTTGAGGAGAACATGCACACTCCACACACATACACACAGACACACACTCACACTCATACAGTGCTGCCCCATATGCCTCCAATGTTAAAATGTCTAACTTTACAAAAGAAATAAACATGTTTACAGCCTGGTACAAAAAAAGATTTTATCTCCATGGCTAGAGTTCCCATTCATGACACCTGTACAGGGGTGATTTTTATTGTAACTCCTCAGTTAAAATAACATTAAGCCATAAAATTAGGCAGAATTAGGGGCGTTGGCAATTTGAGTGACAGCTGCACTGCAGGTGTCAAACCGCTAGCTGTCTGACATGACATGTACAGTAGGGTATGGACGGCCAGGTTTGATCAAATGCAAAGTAACGTTAGTGCATACATTAGGGCTAACCACCTTAGTAATTTAGCTTGGGTAAAGCTAAGCTAGCTAGCTTGTGGTAACTGAGTTAAGTAGGTGTGTTCCAACCAATAGACAGGCTCTGTTCGTTCCGTCCATTTGGCCATTTATGGAATAACCAGAGTTTGGGTGGAGTCAGCTCCTACCAAGATGATGACAACCAGAGCTCTCACAGCTGAGCTTGAGACCCGCTATTCAGAAAACCCATGGGTGATGTCATGGAGGGGGTATCCGGTCCTTTTTTATTCAGGAACTTTTTTTATTTATAAAAAAAAATAGGCTGGTTTCACATTACAAGAACTCAGCTGGAAATTATTGCAACATCCCCCGTACAGTCCTGACCTCTCTCCAAGCCATTTCCACATGTTTGGTCCATTAAATGAGTTCCTGGGAGGCCAGGGTTTCAGAAATGAAGCAGACAGTCCTGACATGGCTCCGGCGTACTGAGAATCTGTGTACCTTGATCGTATCCAAGAACTAGTGAAACACTGGGATAATTGCTTTAGTGTAGCAGGAGATTATATAGAGAATTAAAGGGAGTTTTTACTCTCAGAACTGTGTCCTGTTATTCTGAACTATCACGCTTTGACTTGAACACCCCTCGATCAAAGGGCCTTAGCAAAGATGTGTCAGGTCACTAGGTTCTTCACCCTACTATGAGAAGAACTGACTTCCAGTCTGGAATGCTTGTTTACTTTTGGATACGCCAACTGTCAATCATTTTATAAACACTCTGGGGGTGACTGTAGATCTTACTTACTGCTCCTTTAACAAAACGTGGTGGCGAATCACTTGGAAGCTGACTTATATTAGTGAGTCATATTGTCTGACTCACTGAAAAGAATCCAGGCCCAAGACATCCCAAGATGGATTGAACATCATGAGCAGAAGTGCTGAATTATGGATCCTCCCCTCCTTCTCTGCATTCACAGTGACATCTAGAGGAAATAAAATGTATGGCATATATTATTTTTCATGTGAAAACACAATCAAAGTTTACAACAATCACTTCAGCACAGACACTCACTCACTCACAGTCTATAGTGCTTTATCCTGTATACAGGGTTGAGGAGGCCCGGAGCCTATCCCAGGAGACTTAGGGTACGCGGCTGGGTGCGCACCTTGGACAGGGGGGCCAATCCACCACCCAGCACACACACATACACACACTCACACACAACGGGCAATTTGGGAATGTCAGACACACTAATTCTTTTTCACATGATGCCTCTTGTGTTTATCTGAATCCACATGCAGTCAAATGGCCAAAGAAATCCAAATAATTTGACTTATACAGCAGAAAAAATAAGGGAGCACTGCAATTGACTCCAGGAAACTTCTAGAATGTCATCAAGATGAAGATGGAGGGTCACAAACCATCAAGTTTAAGTTTAAAGTTTAGTTTATTTATATCCTCCTGAGACCCGAAAGAAAAAAAAGTTTTAAATATAACATAATTATACATACCGGATTCCAAAAAAGTTGGGACACTAAACAAATTGTGAATAAAAACTGAATGCAATGATGTGGAGA
>JAQQZT010000001.1:33339809-33352380 GCA_030068275.1 Clarias platycephalus
AAGAAGCGCATGCGTGATACATGATACTCGGTACTCGTAAACCAAGACAATGCTCGTTTTCCAAGTCAAAATTTATTTAAAATCTTTGCTTGTCTTGTGGAGCACTCGCAAACCGCGTTACTCGTAATCTGAGGTTTCACTGTAACTGCTTGTCTCACCCTTCGCTGTGGGGAATTTTGGCCCGCTCTTCTTTGCAGAATTGTTTTAATTCAGCCACACTGGAGGTTTTTTCGAGCATAAACGACCTGTTTAAGGTCACCTCGATCGGATTTAAGTCTGGACTTTGATTAGGCCACTTCAAAACCTTTACTCAGGTTAGCTTTGTGTAGTTATGAAATTTGTTTGGTGATCAGAATCATTAAAGTCTGACAAATAAAAAACATATATCAGGAAAAAAAAAATCAGGAAGGGGCAAATACTTTTTTAATAGCAGTGTGGACAGACAGACAGACAGACAGATAAACAGAAAGAGTAGGACAGATATATTAATAGTCAGACAGACGGCTCATGGAATAAAGCCACAGTGACGCGTCTGAAACAGGGAGATGTGTTCCTTCACACAGATGTTTGTTACAATGTATTTGACTTTTATCCTTCAGGAGATCAGAGGCGATCTGTTACACACTGAGCTCAGGAGGATCACCGGCCTCGACTCGTCTCTCTGTTACACACCTTCATCACACACACTCCCAGGACCAGGTCAACTCTGAGTCTGTGTGTGTGTGTGTGTGTGTGTGTGTGTGTGTGTGTGTGTGTGTGTGTGTGTGTTTTGTAAAGTCTGCCCAGAATTTACAAGTGGTTCACCTCACGCTTCAGAGAACGCGGGAGTGGGGAGAGAAACAGAGAGAGAGAGAATGAGAGACTGAGTGAAAGAGGGAGAGGGAGAGGGGGAGAGTAAAAGAGAGACAGTAAAAGAGAGAGAGAGATGCGGGTGTGGAGGAATCACATCACAGAGACGGAGTGATAGAGGGATTCAAAGAAAAGATAAATACATAGAGAGCAAGAGAACGAGACCTGCTAGTGGACTTTCCCAATTACACTCCCTCCCTCTCTCTCTCTCTCTCTCACACACACACACACACACACACACACACACCTCTCTAACTAGCGGAGGACTGAGACTCTGTACATGATGTCGGTTCTCGTCGCCACTCAGATGAAGATCGACACCAGCACTTCCTCCACTAAGGTAAGGGCCCGAGCTCAGCCGAGGATGTGAGACACCTCTCTATACTCTACATATCAGCTCTGTGTGTGTGTGTGTGTGTGTGTGTGTGTGTGTGTGATGTGTCTCGGAGAAACAACACAGAATTTCAATAAATTATACAAAACAGTTTTCCGACTCTTACACCAACACTGCAGTGTGTATGAAGTGTGTGCGTCAAGCGTAAAGTGTGTGTTTGTGTGTAGAAGTGAAGTGTGCTCTTCTGCTTTTTTTTGTGTATGGAGCGTGTGTGTGTGTGTCTTTGTGTGAAGTGAAGTGTGAGGTGTTATGTGTATCTAAAGTGTATAAATGTGTGTGTGTGTGTGTGTGTCCTTGTGTTTGCGTGTTTCCTACGCAATTGTTTATTTTATCTATTCATCCATCCATCCGTCTCTTCCTTCATCTTTCTCTCTGCCCATCTGACTCTGTGTTCCTGGCTGTGTATAAATATCTTTATCATTCCATCACTCTATCCTTCTGCAGCACATATTGGTTCATCCATCTGAATGTGTATTAATCCATCCTTCCATCCATCCATCCAACTGTCCAGCCATCTAACCATTCATCCATCTCTCCAATCATCCATCTGACAAACTCAACCATCCATACCTTCGTCCATCCATTCATCTGACCGACTGTTTCTCTCTTCATCTTTCTATCTAGACTTCCTGGCTGTGTATAAACCTCTTCCTCCATCATCCCATCAATCCATCCATGCACATTTTGGTTCATCCACCTGAATGTGTATTAATCCATCCATTCCTCCATCCATCCATCTATTTATCCATTGAAATGTCCAGTTGTCTATCCATCCATAAATCCATCCATGCATCCATCCATCCATTCAGCTCTCCAGCTGTCCATCCATCCATCCATTTGTCCATCAATTTGTCTGACAGACTCTGTCTCCCTTCATCTTTTCATCTGATTCTGTCTTCCTGGCTGTGTATAAATCTCTTCCTCCCTCATTCCATCACTCCATCCACATATTGGTTCATATTAGTGCATTAATCCATCCATTTGTCCATCCATTCATCTGTCTATACATTCCTCTGTCCAGTGGCCTATCCATTACTTCAATCATCCATCCATCCATCCATCTGACAAACTGCTCATCCATCCATCCATCTGACAAGCTGTCAAGTTACATCTAAATCTATAAATATATCCAGCTGTCCATCCATCCATTTTCCCATGCCCTTCCTTCCATCCATCCATCACTTTTTGACTATGTATACTTCCAACTCTCTCTCTCTCTCTCTCTCTCTCTCTCTCTCTCTCTCTCTCTCTCTCAGTGATGTGTGGTTGTAGATGATCCCTCTGGCTGAGGAACCCTGAGAGGTTCTGTGTGGATTTCAACTAGAATTAAAAATAAAATAAAAACCCTGAGGAACCTCCATTATAACACAGTGTATTAGTGTCTATAGGACCTCATCATCACTCATCACTCACACACACACACACACACACACACACACACACACACACGATACAAAAAAGTAATAACAGTTGGTGTCCAGTTCACTTTAAAAGTTTCCCATTGTGTCCAAATCTATAAACTAAATGCCTTAAACACTCCGTGTGGAAAAGAAGAGAAAATCCAATCAGGCTGCGTTTTTTCTCTCTTTCACATCTGTTCATTTCCTTACTTCCTGTCACAGCTGTCACACTCCGGAGACATTAGCAGCCGCGTGTGTGTGTGTGTGTGTGTGTGTGTGTGTGTGTGGGTTTCCTTCTTATCTCTGCTGTTTAAATAACATTTTCTCCTGTCCTCTCTCTCCAGACGTTGTCTGACGTGGCGTCTCTCCGCTCATCTCATTTTCTTATTTTCACTCGGTAACAACTCACAAAGAAAGAAAAAAGAAAACAGATACTGTAAGAGATGAGATGTAGGGTCAAGAGTGGAGGAATGTAATTCTGTTCTGACGGAGAGAGAGCGAGAGAGAGCGAGAGAGCGAGAGAGAGATGAGACGGGGCAGACTGGGACAGAAGCAGAAAAACTAATTGAATCCTAAACGCAGCAGGATGTCAGTGTACAGAGAACTAAAACACAACATTGATGTGTTGTATTACTTTTTTATTAATTATAATTAATTACAAATAATAATCATAAAAAGCTGGAAAAAAGTGTAACACGTTCCAATTTAATTAAACACCTGAATACAAAAGTTGTTTAGTTAAAAACCCGTGACATTTTTGTTTTATAGATCAGCTGAGCAGATTAATATAAAAATTAAATATTCAGATTTGTAAATCCAGGAAAGTTTGATTATTTGACTGAGAAATGGAATGTTCTGCTGCTGCCTCGCACCTTCAGGGTTCGGGTTCGAGTCCCACCTCGGGGGAATTCTACTACAAACCTATGTGGAAACACATGTGTGATATCCATCTAATGCTCTAGTAACATCTGGATTTAATAAACAAACAAATAGATGTGTCTCAGGCTGCAGCAGAGTGGGCGTGGCCTAATATTCTACTGAAGTGACTTGATTGACAGATGTCTGTCTGAGACCATATACAACAACGCAGAACCAGGAGTCAGCCTTCATGTGACGAACACCTACTGACAGGGTTACACACTCGCCATGCTACATTAGCTCTTGTTTTATAGCTTAGCTTTCAGTCACTAGGGTAGCTTTCACTTTGTCGCTTAACTTTACCTTGCTATGTTAACTTCTCACTAGCTTAGTGATTTTTTTCTCTTGCTATGTTAGAGCTTTATTTTTATCTTAGCAAGAGAAAGAAATAGCGAAGCTAGCAAAGTTAGCTTGCCGTTTCTCAATGCTAGGTTCGACTTTTCCTAGCTAACATAGCTTGCTTTAATGCACTCCAAAGCTGACGATAAAAAAAATATTCAGTAGATAATTTAATGTTTTCGAGATGTAATGTTGATGTTTCTGTGATAAACTCATCAGGTATTTTATTTTATTATTTATTGAGCTTTGCTTTTTCTCAACATTTAACATACAATTTTTAATTTTTTTCACACTTTTGCAATATTTGTATTTATAATTTATTCATTTTGGTGTTAAACCTCTTCAAGAATGAGCTTTGTTTCAGTCTAAATATAAACATTACATTTAGTACTTTGTGCATTCTATTTGTAATTTATTAAATATTTCAGTTTTAAGAAATTTTAAATGCATAATTTTTTTTTTTTTTTTTTTTAAGTTAAAAATTGGGAAAACACTGCCCTGCATTAGCCCCTCCCACTCTACATTAAAAACTGACAGCTTGTATTTAATGAAACACTAATTGTTCAGAGGGTAAACTGCAGATTGTGGACCAAATCTCAACAGCTAACAGGACTGCACCATCCTCATGGCTGTGTAGTAGAGAGTGCGGTGAGCTTACCATCCCCACCTCATTACACACACACACACACACACCGGATTCAGCAGGTCAGCTCATTAAGCAGGTCCGAGTGTGTATCAGAGGACAGAGTACACATAAGAACAACAACAAAATATTTTTATCCTTTAATATTACGTATCTTATATATAAGTACTTACAGCCTTAGCTACTGTATGTACAAGTTTACACTAATAACACAAGTTAAAATATTATATAAATAAATATTTATAAAGGTTTTGTCTGTACATTGCTCTTTCAATGATATCTTTATGTTTCATTTATTGGAGGACCAGAAACCAGTCTCAGGAAATTTCTGTCTGTCTGTCTGTTTGTCACAATATCACACAAAAGTGTCTGGACAGAATTTACTGAATCTTCTACAGCCCTTAGATCTCTGCCTGAAGTTTAATCTGCACCATTTACATTGGTGACATGATCCTGCTGACTTCATCCTGAGTTTATTACACAATAAGACATGAAGTTGGCCTCTAGTATATCACACGGCATTTAAATTTAATACTTTTATTAAGTTTGACCCCTGACCTCGTCCTGGGAAGTCGTGTTATTTATTTATTTATTTATTTATTTATGTTTAAGCATTGTATGTGTGTGTGTGTGTGTGTTTTTTTTTTTAACAGAATGAATCAATTTTTTAAGTTAAACATAAATTCAGTATAAATGCAGGGAATGTTAGATACACATCCAGACTCACATTACAAACGTACACCGTACACCGTTTGGTCAAAAGTATTAAGACAACACATTCCATACAGTAGTTTTGTGCACAAAACAGATGATGTCGCTAATTATTTCCCTCCTGTCTAAATGAAGAGTTGTGCTAATAAGACGCCCTTTTTGACTCTATGTCCAACCGGATGTATTCTGAAGAATACATGACTTCATACTAAATTCATACTAGATTGTTGTAGAGCAATTTCTTGGCCTAAAATAAATTATCCTTATGATGTTGTTGAACTTGTGTAAGTGTCATTAGGACATTGAATTTCACTTTTTGCCTCATTTTTCTGGCGTTTTAATTCAGACACAAAGTCAGTCGTGTCCTAACTCTCACATTTCCACGGTTGCCAGATTTCCCTTCAGTAGATTTGTCCTCACTATAAATATGAGTCAGGGGTAGAAAATGGGGAGCGAAATACAGACAAAAATACACCTTTTTAATGATTTGCTGCAAAACGTAACATGATGGAACTTGAAAGCAAGACAGCAATAATAGATGAAAATAAAGAATACATGATGATATAAGAATGAGAAAGAGTCTCCAGTGTCAATAGTAAGGCTGTAACTTTACTCTTGAACTTCCATCTTTAACTGCAAACTCATTTTCTTTTAAAGGCAGGATTGTGTTTATTGTGTGTTTGATATTAAGATCAATTGCAAAACTAAGTTGTCTGGCAACCTCTTTATATTTATCATTGTGTTCGCAGTAATTTATTTATTTATTACAGAGCTGCACTTTTTGTGAGTTTGATGTTGTTGAACACTATAAACACTCGTAAAAAATTAACTGTAACTTTAGGGTTACAGCTTTACCCCGACCTGCTGATACTGGAGACTCCTTCTGTTCGTGTGTATGTGTCACACTTGTCATGCATGTCACTGTGAACGAGCCGTTACTATAGAAACATAACATCTGTACTAGCATATGCACTTTTTCCCATTAACATGTGATTTCAATTATAGATAAAACTTTGAATTTTAATTAATTATGCTAATGAGCCACATAACCGCTTACAGCTCTGCTCAGCTTCAGTGTTTTTTTTCTTCAGTTTCATTAAACTGCTCTGTGGAGGTTTTTATTAAGTGACTACTTTCTGTGTTTTGCTTCCTAAGAAGTGAAGAGCTCTTGTATCAGAGCATTTTTAATTGCGTCTGGCGTTTGTTCATGACAGCGGCTCAGACAGACCCGTCTGTAATGGAGTGCCGGAGTGTAATTGAGTGATAAGGAGTGTGTGTTTTCGCAGTGTGTGTAATTGAATTTTGATCCAGTCTCCGTGGATTTATATTTGTTCTTCTATTGTTAAGCAGTGCTGGTCGGGGTTTATGAACAGTTGGTAAAACAAATCGAGCTTCATGTTGTGATGTACTGTGTGTGTGTGTGTGTGTGTGTGTGTGTGTGTGTGTGTGTGTGTGCTGTAATTCAGAAATAACAGTGTCACCTAAATGAAGGTGGTTTCCCTTTTAAGTCTGTTTCCTCTCCTGGTTTCTTCTTCATGTCGTCTCAGGGAGTTTTTCCTCATTACCTTCACTTCACTCATTAGGTGCAAACTTATTAATTAAAAACTTACAGTGGAAATTTAAACATTTCTGTTAAGTTGCTTTGTGACATTGTCTTGTGTTAAACCTGATATACAAAGAAACAGTTGTATTGATGTGTGTGTGTGTGTGTGTGTGTGTGTGTGTGTGTGTGTGTGTGTGTGTGTGTGTGTGTGTGTGTGTTTTCTGTGTTTGCGGCGCTTCATGGTGCAATGTTCTGAAATGTATTGTAAAATGTGATGAAACTGCTTACATCAGGTATGACTCACAACACACACACACACACACAAACACACACTTGTGAGTTGTATGAAGTGTTGGTTAAACAGACACTGGTGGACTCTATAAGACTCTCGAGGTCTCCAGACCCTGAGTGTGTATTCAGCAGACTTCCATCATCATGGCTGCTTGTGGTTTGTGTTCATGTAAAAATAAAAGTGGATCTAGAGCTGAGCCCTGAGGGATGCCCGAGTATCGCTTATGCAGTTTGGTTTGCAAACTAGAAAAGGGGGGTTGATGTTTTCTTTTTCATAATTGAATAAAATTATTTCATAAAATAAATTAAAAAATAAAATGATTTAAACATATAAAAATTGTTTTCATTACAAGTGAATACAAAAAAAGCAAAAGAATATTAAAAACATTTAAATAAAAAAACTATTTAATAATTGGTGAACACAGTAAAACAGTAAGGAAGACAAAAATTAAGAAGTGAAATATTAAAAATAAATGTATATACTGTTTTAGAGCAGGTGGGTGCTGCTGAGACTCTGTGCAACCCAGTTTACATGCTGTGTTGTTCAGGGAATTTGATTGCAGGATTTAAATTGTGTTAAACAGATCATTTTGTGTGTTTTTCTATTTTTCTTCTTGTTTTCCTAATTTCTTCTTTTATCTTGCTTGTTCTTTGAATTGTCTCCTTTTTAACAGGGAACTTTCTCTTTTACTTGCATATTTCTCTTTTTTCATTCTTTCTCTATTTTTATAGTAACTGCTCATTTGAAGGATTACGTGTATAGTGAACCATCACTGTAAACATATTAGGAGATGTGAGTAATCTGAAAAGGTGGCACAAGATGTAACTGAGTGCTAAGGAACGTGTATGGGGATTTCAGTGCAGACTTGGAAGGGACGGTGTCTTGTGGGGAGAAGTGGGAGTATTTGTGCGTATTATCAAACCATAAATCCTGGGGCTCCATCAATTATGTGAAGCAGTTTGGTTGTTTAAGGTTTGTCAGGGAATTGCAGTGGAATGGCATTAGCCTTAGACATGAAAGCTGGGCATGCAGCGAGAGAGCCAAACTTAGACTTAGATACCCATGCCATGGTTGGAACTGTGGGCCCTCTTCTGATTAGCTGTATGTGGCTCTCTCTCCCAGGCCCTGCAGCAGTGTCACACCAAGTGTCATGCTGGGGACCACTACTTCAAATTTCTTGTCCAAAAAGAATATTAGAAGAAAATAAAATTGCCACTCAAATAGTGGCATTCCCTGAGGGAGTGCTCTGACCTGAGGGAGTGCTCTAGATCTTGGTTGACCCTTTTAGCCTATCCATTAGATTCTATAATGATCCTCTAAGACAGGCTAACTGTAGCCCGCAAGAGGTTACAAAAGGTTTTCCAGCATCAACTGGTGAGCTGTCTGGTTCCTAATCTGAAGCCAAGTCTGCTGGTAGGCTGTGAACCCAAACTCTGTGCTGAAGAAGTAGCTGCCCCATCTCCCTGGCTGAAGAAAGTTTAGGTAGGGGGATGATCTTACATGCTTTGAAAAAGCAATCTACAATAACTCATATTACTGTATTCCCTCGGGTTGCTGGTAGCCCTTTAACAAAATCAAATGAAAGATAGGACCATGTGTGGGTGGGTATGGGCAGGAGGTGACATAAGTCGCATCATGTTCAATGACTGCCCTGAACAAAGTAACCCACACACATCCAGAGATTTGTCCATCCCAGCCCACCAGAAATGTTGATGTAGAATTTCTCGTGTCCAGGGTTTCCTGAAAATGGGGATGTGTGGCCCCAAGCTCGCCAATGGCACATGAAGCTCACTTGAAGGGCCCTCTCCTGGGTCTGGCTTCTGTTGCTGGGCATTGTGAATATATTTCATTGTTGAATGCTAGGGGCTACAATGCATGGCGAGGGTATGATCGTTTCTATAGTGGGATCATATTATGGTGGGTCCCACTGTTTTGACAGCACGTCACGTTTACAGTTGTTGAAATTTGTCTAAACAGCGACAGATAGTTGAAGCAGACAAAAAATAAGAATTGACTGACCTGTCAAAGTTAGAAACATTCTGCTGCCTGAATATACTCCAGGTTCTTGTGATCTGTCCAAATAATAAATTGGTGTTTGGCACATAAACAAAAGTAAAATGTTTTAGGGATCCCCAGAGAACCTCGTTTATGAAGGACTGAAAGACCGCTGGAGCATCTTTTAAGCAAAAGTGGCATTACAAGGTATTCTTAGTGTCCTCAGGGAGGGATGAACATAGTCTTCAACTCATTTCCTGCCATGATGCAAATCAGATAGAACACAATATAAATCTAACTTAGAGAACACCTTTCGACTTCTGAAGGCACATTTAAATGCAGAATTCATCAAGGTTATGAGGGTGTCAGTGATGGAGATTGAATACCCTTGAGAAAATTCTGGGGACACTGAGAACACCACACCAAACCAAAGGGGGTTAACCAAGCCAGTGTTGCTGGAGAAACCACAGAAACCCTAACCATAGTTGTACCACTGGCACCTGACTCACATAGAAAGTTGGGCTTCCATGTATGTTGGCCCAGATGAAGCACGACAGGCACGGTCTGATTTGTTATGGACCCTGATTTCAATGGTCATACATCCAGTACTGCAACCAGAATGGAATGTAAAAGCGACGGCACTGATAGTCCCTGTTGCTTCACTAGTCCCCCATCAATAAAACGATCTACTGCTCTATAACTCTACACCCTGCCCAGGGGAATATGGCCTAAAGACCTATGCGTTGAGTGTTGGAGATTCAGGTCATCACAGGTTCTCCTCCCTGAGATGACTCCAGCCTGGTGAGAATAGCAATGATCGACCTGCTCACAATACAAACAAGCGCCATTACAGCCACGTGAGGCCTGCCACTTAGAAGAAAGCTCAGCAGCACCTAACTTCATGGGGTTCCCCCAGGGATCCCTCAGGTTCAGCCTCCTGAGGAGCGGGTATGGCTGCATGCCTATAACCCATGAACCAACCAGCTAATCGAGTGTTCTGCATGCCCCTCACGAAGATTGCCAATTTTAGCTGACAATTTGGCTTGAGGCTGAAGCAATGCCAGCATTTGGCTTAATCACTGCGACAGAAATCCTCTCTTTTCTCTTTTGAACATAAATTTCCCACTTGCCATTCGTGTTTTAACTTTTCTCTTTTGAACCAGTGTGAGTCATTTGGGAGGCTTATTTATTGGCGTAACCAGGTTCCACGCGCTTTGCCTGTTTTGCCTAGCAACTGGGGTTGTAGTAGCCCTCAGGCCTGCCTGCCCAGATATATAACCATCGATATGGTGAAGTTTTCTGTTGCTTATTGAATAAGTATTGGATGGAGTCTTCAGTGTCAGTGCTTTGTAACTTTTCGGTGGTAAAGATGTAAATCTTCAGGACAAGAAAGTAAGAAGAGAAAGAGACGAAAAAAGAGGCTGGTCTCAACCTGGATGAGTGTTTGTAGGCACTAAATCAGAAGAGAAGCTAGTGGCATGGACGCTTCACAACATCGTTATAGCAACAATTAATGGATAAAAAGTACAATGAGTGACTTTTTGACAACAAAACATTTGGTAGACTGTTAAAGCAAAGCAACATTACACTTTTTTGGGTGGTAACAGTTACTTAGCTTTATCTCAGCTCTCCCATCTAATATACACATAGTCACATGCTTCCATATTGTTTCAATCTTTTTCATTTACACCCGGGCCAGAAATCAATTCCGTGCGCGTCTGTAATGTGGTGAGTCGTTTAGCCTGCAGCGGCTGAGCCGTGAGTAAGCACGCTGCAGCCGGCTCCTCGATCTGCTGACACGCTCACAGAAACCTCCGTCAGCAAAACAAACCAGATGAATTGACTCTTGCACGCCATTAACGCGTCCGTTTGTGCTTCAGTGCTTCCTTAATATCTGCGGTGCGATTAAGACGGAGCCATCAGCAGTGCACTTCATGGATGAAGGCCGGTGTTTGCATTCGCGTGCATTAACAAACCGACGTGTTCATTTCACAGCAGCACAGAGACTGAAAATTGAGCTCCCGACAGCCGTTGTGTCAATTTTATAGTAGTATACAGAACCCTGGGAGAGTCACGTAATATATACATTTTTCATAATTTGTTCGCTCTTTTTACTAGATTGTGAGCACGAATGAACCAAAACATGGAAACAAATTGTATCTTGTAAGCACAAATTAAATAAAGACAGATTTTATTAGAACAAAGGAACAAACTATTAAAAAAATGTGTTGTGTCGATGTCATTGCACAAGCTCTTGTTTGAAAGCTGCACACCCCAAAGTGCCCTGCATAAGTATTGACCCCAATGACATTTGCCATATTTTGTGTTTATGCAAACTGAAATGAGATAGATGAGATATACACGTTATGAATCTACACATGAAGTAATTGTTTTTTTTGGAAGGGCAATGATTACCACAAGCGACATTCTGACAAAGCGTATTAAGATAAAACAGCAAATTATCTTGTGCACATGCAGAAATTAACAGGAAGGTTTACCAAAAAAAAAAAAGAGAGAATATAAAAAAACCTACATACATACAAAATTTCTATTCTGTTTATACAATATAACTTTCTATTTTCTCAAGTTATCTTTCCTGTAAGGTAATTATCTATTCGGATTTACCCAATAAATTGGACATATTTTTGGGGGGGGGAATCTAAAAATAAATCATGTGGAAATAAAAGTGTGCAGAAATTTTTTTTTTTTTAAAGAGATTTTTTGTATGTATATTAGTTTTTGTGTGTTTTTCAAAAGACTTGTACAAATTTGTCATTTTTACAAGATATGACTATTTTTTTCAAATATTTTGGAAAATCTTTAAAAAGTTTTTTTTAAATATATAAAATCATGTGAGATTAATATGACAAAATTCCATGTGTGCACATTACAAAATAAAATTCGTGTGTATACTTTTATTGTATTTATTTATTTATTTTAATTTAGTGTGTGTTTTATGCAAAATTCCTTTGCTAATTAATTTTAGTTGATATTTTTAGCTAAAAGAAAACGAAACAGTAATAACTGTAATAAATAGCATCTGATAACCAAAAAAAAAAAAAAGAAAACATTACATCATGTTCTTTTCAATCTTGTTTTCTTTTACGAACAATATATAATTTATTTATTTACATATTGATTAAGATTTCCTCATCCGCTATCAGGACAGAACTTTCTTTCCATTGCCGTGAGATCTGTAGGCGGTGACGGGAACCCCAGCAGACTGCAGGACTGCGTTTGGGCCACCAGGTGGCGCTGCAGCTCTTCCCAATCCTCCTGCAGTAAGTTCAACCTTCAGCTCCAGAAGTGAGACTGGAGAAGGGGGTTTGGGAGAAAAGCTGACACACTGAGCATCCTGAGCCTCCTGCGGTGCGGAGACACCATCCTGATGATCCGGCACTCAGACCACATCAGACCACATCAGATCAGATTAGATTAGAGCGTGTATGTATGTGTGTGTGTGAGTGTTTATGATCTCCGGTGTTAC
>JAQQZT010000001.1:33383233-33396394 GCA_030068275.1 Clarias platycephalus
CCTAAGTCTCCTGGGATAGGCTCCAGGCCCCCCGCGACCCTGAACAGGATTAAGCGGTATAGAAGATGACTGACTGATCTCTGTTGTCAAA
The DNA here is from genome assembly GCA_030068275.1 of Clarias platycephalus. NCBI lineage: Eukaryota > Metazoa > Chordata > Actinopteri > Siluriformes > Clariidae > Clarias > Clarias platycephalus. Next base: position 33,383,325 of record JAQQZT010000001.1, read on the forward strand.
AAACAGTGGTGCCACGGCATACATGTGGTCTTTTGCATTTTTTGTGCAAGTTTTAGTGAAGACGTAGCACCATGGGTCATGAGAATGTCATCAAGTTTTTCAGTTTGTTTTTTAAAGCAGGAGGTGCCGAGAGGGATCATAAATTAAGGTTAAGTGAGGTTTAATGTCTATTTATTTCATATTTTACTTAATTTACACGTCTTTTATAAATGTCTAGATTGTTTTTATATGCAAAAATATGATTATAGTTTAAAGTTTTATTGTGATATGAACAGTAAAGGAAACAAGTTCCTGCCTGTACAATGAAATTGTTCTGTGTGTATATACATATATAGTGTTGGAAATTCGTAATATTGGTAATATTTTTGTGGCTGGAACGGATTATCTGCATTCACATTATTTCCTGGGACAATGTGTTTGACAAAACGAGATGTGGCGTTAAGAGCTCGCCTACGGAACGGAGTCAGTTCATATGCCGAGGTACCGCTGTATAGAGTTCATTAGCTAGCAGATCAAACATCTTTACTCGAGCAGTTTTTTTAGCCGATACTTTTTACTTTTGCCCGGGGAATTCCTCGCCTACTTTGCCCCACCAGTCAGACTGTATGTTAGCTAGCTAGCATTTATTTATGTAAAGCTTTGACATTAGCATGCTAGTGATGTCGAGTGATGCCGCTTCACAACATCCTGTTTGGACCCTGAGCTCAGGTTATTGTCTGTGTGGAACGTCACAAGTCCTCCCAGTTGTCCTCTGGTTCTCTGCTCTCCTCCCTGGAACATGCCGCTGGGTGAATATTAAACCGCCGCTAGGTGTGAACCGGTGCGTGTGTGATTGATTCCCGCGCTCCCGGGATGGATTCGTGATACTCTGATTAAGTGTATTATTGTGTTGTGAGAGTTGGAGGAGGACTGTACGCGTCCGATAAATTACAGCACTGGATCTCATCTCCGCTCGGCGTTCACGTGGATCCGGAGGTGTTGAAGCTCTGTTCACATGCGCGCGCGCTCGATTTAACCCCAGGTCTCCAAGGAATAATATTATCATGAGTGACGAGCCACGTAATTGTGCAAATCCTCTGTTCTCTCACACACACACACACACACACCTCCCTCTCATTAAAATACCACGAGCTCACACACATGTTCGACTTGTAACTCATGAAGGTCGAATCGATGTACGCGCTCTATAAAACGAGTCCTTGATGAACGGACACCTCTGTGCGATCGAGTTCTCTCCGTTTTTTTTTTAGACCTGTCTCTCGTTAGAGCCTGTCTCACACGTTCTAGAGCCTTCAGCGTGTCAGGAAAAGGGAAGACGCAGTGTGAAGAGAAATGTTTGTGTGTGTGAGGGGACGGGTGTCAGGCATATGCTAAATTTAGCATACATTTCACATCGATCCAAATAGCAACAGTGAAAATGTGTGTGTGTGTGTCCTTAACTCGGCTTAGTGGCTAAATAACGAGAGAACTCTCAGACCAGTCCGAGCATGAGGTCTTGATGTTCAGCCTGGATTGAGAAGCCTTGGCAGAGGCAGCGGTGTAAATATTTCACGGCGTATTGGATTTATCTAACAGCCTGCTCAGGTTTAAAACTCTTCTGAATGTGAGATCTGATGGGATTGAAACCCGATTGGAAATTCCGAGGCATGTGTCGCTCCGGCGGAGGCGGGGGAAACGCCGGGCGAAACCTGTCTAGGTGAAAACAATCCTCCAGTGAAGAGAACTTCTCCTTAAAGCCACCTGTGAAAACAGGAGCCAGACGTACAGTATACATCCGTGTTCCTGCTCCGTGGCGTTCTGTTTCGTTTAACAGCTGCGTGATTACTGTGATGCGTCCGTAGAGTTCATACCGACACCTGAACAAGAAAAGTTGCGGGTTAATACTCTCATGTAGACTCGTAAATCTATTGCCGTCTCTTTGTTAGACTCCTGGGTGATGAGGAACAGCTTGTTTCGGGGGCGTGGCCTATCATGGAGCAGTAAAACATGAACATCTAAGCAAAGTTGATGGATATTGTTACCACTGTTAGGCTGATGAAACCTTTGGGAAAACCAAACCGGCGTTTTCCGGCTGATGGAAAACAAATAATATACATATAAAGTGCATTAAAATGCTTTTTGGGGCCGTCCAGATACGAAATAAATAAGACCGAGATATATGACTGAAACGCAACCTTGATTAAATATATTGAATTCTTCTTCATTCAGTGTCTCTTACTTTATCGAGGAATCTGTTACTGATGGTTTGCGTTGCTTTCTTCAAAATGTACAAAAGGAAATGACATCATACATATATAACGTCATCTAGTCACATGACTAAATATTTAAACAATATAATGAGCCTATGTCACGTTTTGGAAATGTTTGCATGATTTAATTTTTTTTAAATAATAATAAAAGAAATTTGGGGGGAGGGGGGGGTCTTTCAGTAGAGGGCGGGCTTTTGATCGTTGATTAAAAGCTCAAATGATTAAAATATAAGACGAGAAACATCTGTAACGCTTGGTACGCCTGTAATGCTTTGGCCACTTCTTTTATAATAAATGGAGACAAATAATCAGAATTATTTTTCTTTTTTTATTACATTTGCTTCAAAAAAAAAAAAAAACATGGCAAGAAAATAAGCTAACATTTCTGTGGAGAGATAATCTATAGCCTTCCAAAAAAGAGCGGGAATGGTTTGGCCCCGCCCACCACCCGCACCTCTGCTCTCTCGCGCGCAGCTCTCTGCTAGGCAACCAAGCGCTCAAGCGTGATCCCACGCGCAGTTTTCCATTTCGGCTCGACGCGGGTAGGTAACGGTCGCGAGCGTCTGGGCACATCTTGTTTTCAGTCGCTCTCGCTCTCTTACACACACACACACACACACACACTCACTCTCTTCTGCCTGAAGCAGCCCTCTTTCTCCCCCTCACATCTCAGTGTCTCCATGACTTCGGCTAAGGATCGCAGCGCGTCGGGTAAAACGCCTCAGCAGCAGGAGCAGGTACGATCAGCACGGCAACCTGTCCGTGTCGCGTCACCTCTCACACAAACACCCTCGCCATGTCACACTGACTCTCTCATCACTCTCTCTCATCACTCTCACGCGGACGTTACACACGCTCCTCTTCATGCTACATCCGTATTTTAATGTTTATACATTTCTGATTGTTGTGAAATCGTCTGCGGATCACTTCATTTGCATGTTGTTGTAATGGTCGTTTGCATATCAAACGTATTACCTGCAGGAGGGGCGGGTCATAAAGGGTGTCGCGTAGATTATAGCTGTATTACATAATGACTGTAGTAGAAATGAAAAAATAACTTTTAACAAACTATTAATCTGTACAAACATATACACATAGACAACAATAATAGAAGACTTGTGATTGTGTGTGTGTGTGTGTGTGTGTGGTTGTGTAGAGGGTATCAGTGATCGGGTACTTGGCTCCGTGATTGGTTAATTGACCACTTGTGATCAGTTATTGGTGTTAATCAGTGATTGGTCGTCGTGCAGCAGTGATCTGTTATTGGTTATTTGAATATTCGTGATCATAAATCGATCATCCAGTGGTGGATCAGTAATGCGTGATTAGTCATTGAGCCGTGGGATTGGTTATTACTGATTGAAATGGAAAACATGCATGTAGTGTAATCATGCAGCGGTGACCGGTGATGGGAATCGAGTTCTTTTAATTGAATTGGATTGAATTGAATCTTGCCGTGGGGGTCAGTGGCGGGTCATCATGCAGAAGCCATTCGATTGTTGTCAACTTCTGGTAAGATGGAAGTTTTCATGACAGTAAACGTCATACTCTGTTTTCAAAGCAGTAAGTGCTTATGGAAGTGCTGCTTTAAAAAAAAAATCTATAAAATATAAAAACTTGATTACTGAGCAGTGTTGTGAATGAACATTGAGTCACATCGTGAGAACTCGCGCTGCTGAGACCGGAAAATCCAAAAAGTGCATGTGATTGATACGAATGTCTATAGAGAAGAAACACGTCCAGAGAAGTTGCTGAACACCGCTGCCCACAGACCTACTATTTACGCCTGAAACATTTCAGCGTCCACACATGAGCGGCCGCACAGATGGCGGGCTGACCCGCGGCTCTTTATCGCACTTCTCCCGTCTGTCAGATCTGAAGCGCGGCAACCTGCGCCTCGCCGCTATTAAAATCAATTAACCCATACCGCCGCATCTGTTATTCGCTGATTAATTTTCAGCCCGTCAATTAATCACGTCTCTAATCGACCTTGTTTTCACCGCTCTCCAGTCCTGACCTGTCTCCTCGTGCGCTAACTAGCGTGTCTTCGGAAACGAAGGGAGGAAGAAAAAAAACATGGAGGATGGTTTGAAGAGATTTCCGGATCGCTTGGAACAGGGGTTAGGAAAGAAAAAAAAAGAGAAGAAAAAACCCAGCTGTGTGATTAAAAGAAGGCACGCTTATCACGTCCTCTCGAGCTGCGTCTCACCCTTAAAGTAGGTCTCTGATGATAATGATTAGGGTTCATGCGCAGACGGAACAGCAGCCTGAGAATAGCAGCTGAAGGCAGGGGGCTATATTTGGAGTGGCCTTACTGATAAAGTGGGTCTAATAGACGGGATTAATTGGGAGCCGCGGCTCGACATTTGGAGTCGAGATAAAATAGAAGAAACGGAAGCGTGAAGTGCAATTATGAGCAAACGGTTCTGGCAGCGCTGGCGCGGTGGACGCGCGTGACGCAAAAAACGGAAATTACAGAGCGGCTTTCTGACACCTCGGCGCTGAGAGGTCACACGTTTCCGCTCGTTAGAAATTGTAGCGATGCTTAATAGCGGATTATAAAACGTCTCTACAGTTTTGCACGACGTGGAACAGTTGAACAAAGTCGCGTATAGTCCGGCGATTTATCAACAGGTTTGAGAGACATGATCGTCCTTTCTTTTGTCGTATATTTTACAATAAGATTGTCTATTCACATTATGTGATGATACAGAATCAAATTCAAACATATCATGTGTTAACAAAGAGCGTATGATGGTTTGTCGCTATCCTGACATGCTACGCTAGCTAGCGCAACTTGCTAATTTGACGAATCTGACCCAGGGTTGGGGTTATCTCACAAAACATTGCAAATTTGTAACAAGTTTGCAAATCTCACAAATTTTTCTTAACCCATAGTCAAAAACTTTGACGATCAATAGCCGACGGAGAAATATTATGTTAAACATTATTATAGGTTAATGCATTTTTTTTTGTGCGGTTACATTCTTAACAGCATTAAAAAAATCATTGATTACAAATTAGTCATTAACATCCTTATATAATAATAATAATAATAATAATAATATTGTATATCCGACGTACACTCTCCGATACAGCAGGGGGCAGCACGCACTTAGTCGGGTTGTGATCTACTATTAAGCACAGAGAAGAAGTCTACTTTTGTGTTGCGCCTTTTATTATTGACCTTTTGGAGGAGCTGTGGAGAGCGAGCCTCTCCCCTGCCCTTCCTGCCGTATCAGGTTTGTGTGATGGCGTAACTCTTCCTCTGAATCAGACCGAGCGAGATGGAGGGATGGAGACGACACGTCTTAATTAAAACCTCTCTGTGCGTATTCCACGCGGTGATGGAGCGGTGCTGAAGGTGTGATCGCAGCCCGACACGCCCACTCGTCCACACTGCATTTTCACTCGGCACCCTACACATCCCTCGTTCTATTTTTGTCTCGTCTTCCTTCACTGGTGTGATGTTTATGGCAGTGATGTCACTAGTTCTTTCGACAAGAGGCGTGTTCACACACACAGCAGCCTGGCAGGAATTAGGATGACGAGGCCAGGCCGGAGGTGACGCCGTCAGCGAAGGTGATAATGGAGGAGGTTTTACATTTTAGACTGGAAACGTTTCTACAGTGTAGCGGTGCAGCAGCGGGCACTTAGTTTCTCTCACTGAGTCTCGAGTACGGGACTCGTTCTGCTTTTATCCCCATCCTACAAGACTTTATGTACTAGTACCGAAACTGAGGATGATACTAATAATTTCTTATCTCATTATACATCTGAGCAGTTGAGGGTTAAAGGCCGTGCTCAAGGGGCCATCAGTGGTAATTTGGTGGTCATGGGATTTGAACCTGGGACCTTCCGAACTGTAGTCCAATGCCTTAACTACCCCTGACCCCCCTGTGCCCCCTGTGCCCCCTGACCCCTGACTGAATTCCCACTATGAACTTTCTGGAGCCCTTTTTACCCCAGTACCCTCCTGAGTCCTGCGCTCTGATTGGTCAGGAGGTGTTGATTAATTCTCTGTAGCAGCAGCTCTGACAGGTTTATATTAGTAGACTAATAACATTATCGTTTCCATAGCAACAGCGCCTTCGAAGCACATACACTGATTAAAAAGTGTGTGTGTTTTCTTTCTTGGTTTTTTATTATTTGATTCTTTATTTATTCAGTTATTTTTGCTTTATTTATTTTTTCTCTCTTTTTACTCTTTTTCATTTTCTTTGTTGTTCTTTCTTTCTTTTAACTTTATTCTCTTTTCATTTCTTCTTTCTTTCCTTTTAGATTCTCCTTTTTTCACTGTTCTGTCATTTGTTTTCTCTTTGCTTCTTAATTTCTTTTCTTTTGTGTCACACATCTTCCTTCTTTCTTTCCTTCCATTTCTTCCCTTGCTTCTTTGCTTCTTTCTTTTCCTCTCATTCCTTCTTTCCCGCTGTAGATCTGCTGAAGTTATCTGTAGTGTGTTTCACAGGTATGGAAGTAGTCTCCAGTGTCGGTGCTCCGTCAGATATCTTCAGGACAGAGAAGTTTCTCAGTGACTTTGTTATTGATTAAATCATTAATTCTAATTGTTTACCAGTAAAATAAAGTTAGCTACGATGTGTGTGTACAGTACGCGTGTCTGGATGTACGCGGCTCAGGAGTTACTGCACCTCAGACCGCTAATGAGCCGATTGGCCGCACGCGTTTCCCCGCTATCCGCTTTGAAGGACACTAACTCCGCCCCCGGCCCTGTGTGCCTCTCGAACCCTCGACCGGTTCCAGCGCTCTAAACCCCCCTCAGTGCATGCTTTAGTACCGAGTGCTAAGGGAAACTCAAACTCAGTCTGGTTCCATACACGATGAATAAGATATAAAGAAAACTCTCCCTCGCGCCGGATCTCTTATCATCTGCAGTCTTCTGAAACACAGCGTCTAGCCGCGCTAATAATTATCCTGCAAACCAAACAAACCAGGAACGCCGCATTTCTGTCCCTGTCGCCTTATGAATTGTTGATCGCGACTGGGGCCGCGCGAACGCGGCGACGATGGCGAGGATGAATGTTTAATGAGCTGCAGAAGGTTTTGTTTTTAAATAGCGCGTCCAGACAGAGAGAGAGAGAGAGAGAGAGAGAGCGCCATGCAGAAATCCGTTACTCTTATCATCACAGAGAAAGTTCATCGCTAATGACCAGAACGGTACAGCGGCTAAGGACACAGAATGTAGAACGCGCTCCACCTCGCGGGATTAGCCGCTAGTGATGAGTTTTATGTTGGAAAGATGGTCCTATTCCTGTTATTCATGTTATCTGTTGATTGACAGCAAAAACCATCCATTCAAGACGAGTTAAAGGTCCCATATTTTACTCTTTCGGTAACAGAGTAATTAAAGTCTCAGAGCACCACCAAAGTGTGTGTGTGTGTGTGTGTGTGTGTGTGTGTGTGTTAATGTATAGCTGAACTACCACTCAAACTTTCTTTTCTGAATGGGCCTCTTCTTATATGATGTCACATTAGAATCGACTAAAAAATCAGCTTTGCGTAACAGATGCTCTGTAAAAGTTCACCTTCTCCTATCATGTGACCCGGGGCGGGGGGTGGAGTTAATCAGGAGCGCTATCTGCCCCCTTCCTCATACCTGATCTCACAGACACACACAGCTCGTCCCACACAGACAGCACACCCAACCCTGCTCTCACCGTCTCCCGAAGTCCCTTTCCGTCCGTCTTTTTCCCGCCTCTGCCTCCGCACGGCGCTGACGACTGACCCTCGTCCGGCAGGGTTTCGGTTTTCCTCACAACCTTAGCGTGAACCTCTGGTGCGCTCGATATAAACAGTGACCAGGAAGTCAGCTATCGGATTCCTGCAACCAGAGAGCGAGAGGAACGCGAGACGGGACACCGCGTGTGACACGGAGCCGGACAGGGTGAGGGACGCCCCCTAGTGTCGGTACTTCACTTAGTCTCCGACTGGACGCAGAGTTAAAGGAATAAACCTGGACACTTACTGATCACAGACACTACATCATGACATTTTTTTCCTTTTCGGGTCGAGTGCAAAAGTTTGTGCACCTCTACAAAACACCAGCAGCCTTCTCCTCATCAGCGTTTGGAACATTTTCTGTGGAGAGACCACAGGCGGTGAATCGTGTGTGTGTGTGTGTGTGTGTGTGTGCGTGTGCGTGTGCGCGAACTCAAGGCCTTCAGCGGATGTTTGAATGTGTGAATAGCGTCATAGAGACGCCGTCTGTCCCCGAGTCCCTGAACCCGACCCCCTGGCCTGCCACTCTTCATTCCGTCTGTCTCCACTGATTATTTATTAAAGAACAAAAATTACCCATGATGCTCAGCACCACGCCGGAGTTCAGCTCTGCTCACTGCTGATCTGTGGGTTCTCTTGTTCAGGCTGTGTGTCTGTGTGTCCAGCTGCTCTTCTGTCTGTCTCCCTGTCTGTCTGATCGTCCTCATTTATGTGTCTCCCTGTCTCATATCTCTGCTTAGTCTTCCATCTCTCTGACCATATGTCCATCTTGTCCACTGCCTGTCCACCTGTTTGTTTGTCTGTCTGTCCTTGTATATCTGTCTTTTCATTCTCGAATGTCTCTCTGTTCGTACGTCTGTCTCGTATTCTCTCTGTGTCTGTCTCTCTGTCTGTCTCTATCTCTGCAGTTGTCTATCTCTTCATCACTCAGTCTTTCTATGAGTCCATCTATCTGTTCGTCATCCTGTCTGCCTCTCTGTCAGTCTGTCTGCCTGACATTTTTTTCTCTGTCTACCTCATTGTCTCTTCATACGTCCATCTCTTTTTCTCTGTCCATCCCCATCTCTGTGTCTGCCTTTCCACCTGCCTGTCCATCTGTCTATCCGTCCGTCTGTCTGGCCGGTTCTTATCCTCCATCGACTCGTTCAAAAACGATCCCGAGCTCCCGCTTCCTGTTCCGACTCCTGCTGGTTGCCATGGAAACGGTTACTCCGAGATGAGACGAGATGTGCTGACGTGTTCAGAGCGGTGCGGAGCGACAGACCTGCGCCACGGCTGAGACACACCGCACCTGTCTCACTCTCTGTCTGTCTGTCTGTCTGTCTGATCATCGGTTCATCAGTCTGCATTAATGTCTGAATTTCTTTCAATTTATCTCTTTATGTAAATATAGAACCAGAGACATACAGATGTAAGTGCACACACACACACACACACACACATACACACACATACACACACACCGCATTGATTAATACACACTGGTGAAATTTTAATGGTGCAGGTTCCAGGATTGAAAAATAATTTGTTTTGTAGCAGTTCTGTGCCTGTCAGGAAGTGTAACGATCTCACACACACACACACACACACACACACACACACACACACACACACACACACACACACACAGTGATGCAGTGATTTATTAATAGAGTTTGTTGCTCCTTCACACATTCCTCAAGATATGCAAATGAGCTCTGACCTGATTGGATCGAGCGTTTTTTTCCCCACATTACTCTACAGCGCTGCTGAATCCTGAGACCTGATTGGTGGAATCGTTCTGAAGCGTTATGGTTTCTATAGCGACGTGTCACACACGGGTAGGCGAACCATCCGGATCAATACGGTGACTTTTTAAAAAAAAAATTTGTATCCTTACATTATTCCGGTCCGGTTCCGTTCCTGTATCGTTCGGACCGTACACAACCCGAGCTAACGAGGTTCTTTATTCTGTGAGATCCATAAAGACAAGGGAACTATTAAACAAGTCTTGAGTCTGAGGAGAGGAAGTGAGCGAGCTCCGCTTCGGGCTTTACGCATGACGTTTAATCTCCTGTAATAAATCTACTGAAACATCTGGAGCGTCACGTACGCGCCTCGCCCCGAGCTTCACCCTCCGTCCCTCCCTCCCTCCCTCCCTCCCTCCCTCCCTCCCTCCCTCCGTCCTTTCTTCCTTTTCAGAAGCGCAGCAGCGGAACCCGAGCTCCCGTCTCTCGGTCCTGCTTCACCAAACAGCAACAGGAAGTGCTCTTTCTCAAAGTGCACAAAGTGTTTTGAATCTCTTTCTTTCTGATTGCGAGCGCTCGCTGCAGCACTTCCAGCTGTGTTTAAAGTGGAAAAGTGTGTTTTTTTTTTTTCTTCACTAATCTATCTTCAGGCTTTTTATCAGTAATGGAGTGACGCGTTTTACTGCAGCGCTCTGTGACGGAGAAATCGCTTTCAGCCTTCTGCACTTCATCAAACGTTCTCATTGCCGTTATCAGAGTTTCACAGATTATACACACACACACACACACACACACACACATATATATATACACACACAAGCTTCAAGCTTTCAAGCTTTTTGATAATTTGCTGAAATATAACTCATGACTTATGATATATAGAGTATATACATGTCAAAAGTTATATTTCAGCAAATTCTCAAAAAGCTTGAAATCTGCAGAAGCCCATTTTCTCCTCGTCTCGTGTTATTTCTCTTTATCAGCTCTTTATAAGCTGTTACTCTTTAATCCTCGTCACTCTACAGTTATACACCTGCGTGTTGCTGCCGAGAGCACCGGCCTGCGCGTCCCACTAATTACGTGCTGGGGTTCAGGACAATAAGTGTACGATTCAGTGAGATCTCTCTAAAGCAGCACCGACGGCGAGTACGAGTAAAAAGACGAGCAGTTGATTATTAGGATCCGTTATCGGTTGTACTGAAGACTAATGAACAAATGGACCTCCAGAGTGTGACGTGCAGGGTGCAGGGCGCGGCAGTGTCTGGTTGTTTTATCCCTTTAACATTTCGTGTGTCGCCGTGATGACGTGACTTCAATCACAACACAAACATCTCCAGCTTTTTTCATCTCCTCTCTATATGTTGTTTTTTGCTTTTCTTGGTCTCGTTCTTAAAATAACCCAGCACACTTCTCATTTTCCCCATGGACCTCGCTCAGACAGACAGACAGACAGACAGACAGCTGTAAGGACAGACAGAGAGACAGATGGACAGGTAGATGAGCATGTAGACCAGACATCATTTAATGGCGGATCCGGACCGAGTGACGGTTCTATCAGGACCCTGATGCTTTTCTGATTTATGGCAGTAATTGAGCACTTTGTCCCTCGAGGTGGGCGTGGCTATACACGTCACGCAACAGAGCCAATCGATCGAGTGTGCGGAAGAAACAGTAAGGAAAGTGTGACACAGCATGACTTACTCCGAGAAAAGGAAAGTAGACTATGAACCTGAACCTTCAGAGATGAACGGACAGATCAGTGTGTGTTTATTCTTCATGCAGGAAGTTTAAATCCAGTTTGTGTCTCATGTCATGTTCCAAAACCATGGTGTTAATAACAAGCAGTGATGTGAAGCTCCAATATAAGATACAACACGGGTCGTTAGAGCAAACATATCGTCTTCAGTTTTTATTCAGGAACTCTGGTATAGACGGCTGAACAGACAGAGACAGAGACATGGACATACGGATGGATGGATGGACAAACAGACAGAAGTGGGAGTGATCCAGTTCGCTCCTCCCTGTAGTGACGCCCGCTCCGTCCCACCATCACTCTGTCTTTATCTCCACTCTAAATAACAGGCTGTCTGTTTTTGTCTAAAAGAAACGACTTCGGCGAAGAATAAACGAGCTCTAAAACTCTACAGCCTCAAACGTAATGAAGCTGCTAGGTTTTTTTTTCTAACCGCGTGTCACTTATCTGTGAGGCAAAAAAATAGGAGCTGAAAATCTCCAGCTCTGAGTGTTCCAGAGCACCGACACTGGAGACTCCTTCCGCTAAAGCTACTGAAACACACTTCTTACAGAAAACTTCACCACATACGGTAAACTGTTGTTTAATCTGTCACTCAGAGAGTCTGCTGTACAGTATGTTCCTTAGCGCACTAATATAAGCTAATCAACCAATCAGGATACAGAACTAAACCACTCCCTCCCTCTGTGTGTGTGTGTGTGTGTGTGTGTGTGTGTGTTAACAGGAGCTGGTGGGGAGCGTTCCTCCTCAGAGGAACTGGAAGGGGATCGCCATCGCTCTGCTGGTCATCCTGTTCATCTGCTCTCTGATCATCACCTCCGTCATCCTGCTGACGCCACGTAAGTCATCACACGTGACGAGGACCTGACTCGGGTCTTCCTCAGGGACCCGAAGGCCACGTGTGCATTAGTTTTTTCGGGGAAGCAGCACTCGCCCCTCTGCCCGGTAATGGTGCTTTAATGGGGTTTACGCTAACGATCCCGTCTCCGCAGTAAGTGATGGCTCTGAAACGGCTCGGCTCGTGTATGTAACGGGCAGGACGTCAGAGGAACCGTTTGCAGATCGTCACGTGCCAACGTGGCTCCCACTCTTTATGCTCAGCGATGGAGGCGTGACCTGCTGCTTCACAGCCCCGTCTGAGAGTCGTGTCAGAGAGATCCTCTGTTCTTTCTCTCGTCATTTAGTGATCTGCAACCACTGACTCTGAGGCAGGAACAAAAAAATGTCTACCTCTGCAGTTTCATAAGTTGAATAAAAGAAGAAGAAACTACATTAGGTAATGAGTAGCGCTAGCATGTAGTTATCGATAGGTAATGGGTAGTTAATGGGGAGGTAATGGGGAGGTAATGGGGGTAATAGGGAGGTAAAGGAGGGGTAATGGGTAGGTTATTGGGAGGTAAAGGGGGGTAATGGGTAGGTTATTGGGAGGTAAAGGAGGGGTAATGGGTAGGTAAGGAGGGGTAATGGGGATGCAAGGGGTTAATGGGGAAGTAAGGAGGGGTAATTGGGAGATAGGGGGTAATGGTGAGGTAAGGGGGCTAATGGGGAGGTAAGGAGGGGTAATGGGGAGGTAAGGGGGTGTAATTGGGAGATAACGGGGAAATT